>JACJUY010007631.1:0-32089 GCA_014220935.1 Platorchestia sp. MABIK
CTGGTTATGCAAGTGTCGCCCCCTGGAGTTATTGGGTGTCTGGTAATGCAAGTGTCGCCTCCTGGAGGTATTGGGTGTTTGGTAATGCAAGTGTGCGCCCCCTGGAGTTATTGGGTGTCTTGTAATGCAAGAGTGCGCCCCCTGGAGTTATTGAGTGTCTGGTAATGCAAGTGTCGCCCTCGGGAGTTTTGGGTGTCTGTTAATGCAAGTGTGCGCTTACAGGGGTTATTAGACTGAAGTTATCGCTACTTTTTCTACTCATAAATCAGCTCTATTGAGCTTGTTGTGCCTTTTTAAATTTAATATCAAAATTTAGGCACAGTCGTAGATGCAGCAAAAAATTATGACAACATAGATTGTACAGCCGTAGATACAACAAAATATAACATCCGTTGGACAACACGAAAATTAAAAGTAGAATCAAAATATGTCTGTGAAGGGTTTCATTTTTGAAATAGCTCAACCGTGAATTCATTCAACTGATGCTGGGAGGCTTGGCGTGGAAAATATTAACAACCTGAATATTTTACATCTCGTTTTCACTTAATAAGGTCAATAATTTTCGTTCGAAATGCTTCGTATTTCGGCAATGCGTCAAGAAAAATTATATTGATGAAGTAATGTTCCTTCGAAAATTGATCCATCCTTAACTATTCTTCAAATTGCCATGCTTACTGCCAAACATTCTGTCGTATTTGAATGTCTCAGTAATGAATATTTTAGGAGAACAATGTACAATTTCCGAAGTAAACTTTCTCTTCCCTATATAAGAAGGTGAGTGAAATCATGTCCTGTAGAGACCACAGAACCTGGCTCAAGCCCTAAACGCCTGCACGCAGGTAGATGGTGCCGGTAAGCGCTCGTGATATTTATTTGACTCGCTTCCTTCAGTATATAAAAGAGAATATTCCTGAGAAATGTTCACATATCGATACGGGGTGCAACACGTTAGTCTCTCGAGAGCAGCGTGTTCTGTTCCTCAGCAAATAATGATACAGCAGTTGCAAGGTTTAATGGACATTTATCAGCATGGGAGCTAGAGGAAAAGTAATTCGAAAAATGCCAAAGAAAAATGTTGACAATTCTACCACAATCACGCTTTGGACGAGGAAGACCCTGGTTGATCGCAAGTCTGGATCCGGAGGATTCCTGCCATAAAGTGGCTCTCTGGTAATAATAGCAGACGAGAAGACGAGTAGAAAATGATAGGAAAGGAACTCGTATACTCACTGAGCTTTCTTTTCATTCACCATCTCTCTTCAGGTTAAGAAGCTCGCAAAAAACATTTCAACAACACTATTTAATAAATGAACCGATCAGAAAAGAGTTTTAATTTTGGCACATGATGTTAGCGCAAAAATTGATTTTGAGTAGCGAAGTGAAGATAAGATTACAAAGATGTAGATTTTCAGATGAAAATTTTGTGACTTTCAAATTGCGTCTTCATCGTTTTTGTGCCGAAGTTATTAGGCTGCGTACTGCCTCATTTGGCAGCTGGCGGTGTTTATCGCAGGCACAATAACGCTAGGTTTCAACCGAGCAAACGCCAACATTGTACGTAACGCATACACTCGTATTTTACGATATCGATGCATCGATATTCTACGCTAACCGCATTTCATAGCAGATATCATAGGTGCAAAACATGTCTCCAATATTATTTCATTGCACTCTCAAAAGCGTATCCTACTGACCCTTCTGAAAGTTAAACGTTCATCGTTGAGATGAATTCCAAATTCCCTTCTATAATCTGCTTTGATATACTATATTTCTCGTTGAATTAGTTCCTCAACGTGTTCAATGAAGTTCATTGACAAGTGGCGGCTCGCCCCTCATGCTGATGCCGGTGACAACCTGATGTCAGTGACTGTCTAGGGACGGCGGTTGTTTCGTGAAACATATAACAGTAACATGAGCGAGGTTATGTAAACGATACAGAATCGCAGTGACCTACAAAACAGCGTCACTACATTGCCCAAAGCATCAAGTAAACGCAAAAAAGGCTTGATACAAGCCACGTAGCAAAGTGAAGTTGTATCATATCTACCACATCGGTGAGCCGAACTTCGCAGCAGCGCTCCCTCGATCGTCTTGCCTAGGGCACCTGACACCGTGCCAAGACCTCGCCTTTATTTTTTGTTTAGTGTTCTATCGCTTGTGTCTCGCGGTAAACACCGCAACGCTGCCTGTTTACTGGGGCAGACGTCTACCCCGGGCGCGTGGGGTGAAGCCGACGAGGTGACTACTCGAGTAATGGGTAGAATACATCATCATCGAGGGGGTATATGAAGGAGCCTGAGTATACATCCGGGCACCACCTCTGGTCGCTTACTGCTTCTTAGAAGGAACGAGTTGTGAAATAACAACCGTATGCGCCCTTACTTGTACACAAACTCGATGAGTAGCTGTTTCAAGAAGAATAAATAATAGGTGAAGTTATTCTTTTTCATTCAATAACAGTCATTTTAGTCATTTCAAAAAGTGCTGTCAACTCGGTTGAAATTTATTACATCGTTCGTACATTCAACGATTTGATGACTTTGAAGAGCCTTGAGGAATCGCAGCGTTGCAGTAGGCAACCTGCACGACGACTCCAACAAGAAACTGAAATTTCACGGGCAAAGCATACACGTCTTCTTCCTTCCCTCAGCTTGATCGAGTTTACACGCACAACAACAAACGTCTGAACGAGCTGCTCTCTAGCTGAAACCTGCTGGGCTCGCAATTAGAGGATGAAGCGTTCGTAAGCCTTTTTTTTGCCGGAAAATATCATGAGACTCCTCGTACCGAACAAAAACTTCTACACTGCTGAAATTTAGTGAGTAGAAAATCATGAACCACCACACGCAGAGCTATCTGCTCATTAACTCCATGAGGGCTGCTATAGCTCTTGACGATCACTGTATTACCATGTCTGCGCAAATGAATCAAATTCAGGGATTAAATATTCACGTATTGCATTTTAAAGTGTACAAAGAACTTCAGCCCACAACAGGAACCTACAGTCTTCGCAGCGTCTGAACTCAAGGAAAAAGTCAAAATTACCCGACACGATAAGAGAACGTAACGCCTGACCGTCTGTAGTGGGTGCGCTTGACATTTTTCGCTTCATGAGTGTTTCTCAGACAAATCATCTTCATTAAGATTTACGAAACTCTTCAAACTCTTTTTAGCTGAATGATCTTTACAAGGATGTACTAAACTCTTCAAAATGGCGGAAGGTTTAGTTTACAGAATTGTTTAAAACTGATCTTAAGACATCAGACGTTCATGCGTTTGTTCTTTGTTCCGGTGTTTGTTCAAAACACCGGAAGGTGAAGTATCTTGTCGTAAAGACTTCATTCGATTTTCTGCTTTTGGCTTCTTGCACGACGGTGGGAGGCGGTCGGGCTTCCGGCGTATGTTGGAGACAAGTGTGTGGAATGGGTGCGGTCGGCAGCATGTGTGGAGGACCCATTTTTTAGAGGGAACCGATTAGGAATCATGGCTCGGTGTAGTTGAGAATTTCCATGGAGGATGTAATTATAAATTTATTTATCGTGGCAGAGCACATGTGAAGGACCCAAATGACAGAGGGAACCAACCGTGAATCACGGCTCTGTGTAGTTAGGAATTTTCACGGAGGGTGCAATTATAACTTTGTTTACCGTGCATGTGTATGGAAAAGAAACGAAAAAACATGCGAAAATAAAAATAGTTTATTACTAATAAGGTTTATGCATAAGATGTTCTACACTGTTTTTTATAATGCAATAGTATAAAGTTCTCCAGTTGGTAATAAGTCATTGGGATTATAACAGCCATGTTAAGGGTTGAATAAAAGCTAGAGAGGAAAATATGAAAATGTATTCCTTTCGTTATGTCATTCTAAGTACATATGAGAAAGATTATCAATACTGTGGATACCAATAAAAATTGTCTCACAAGACAATCTTTCTGCACACTCAGACGTGAGCTTAGGCGTCTGCGGTGGTCTTTGTTATTGTTGAAAGTAAAATGGATGCAAGTGAACGATACTGCATCTACAGCTAAAGCTAAAAAGTCGATGTGTTGAAAATTTGAATATCTTTTTCGTGCTTCCAAATCAACAAGTGCGTACCTGGTAACTAGCTCAAGAAAGTGGCTTTATTTTTTAATTCCATCCATTCCACTATATTTTTAAACACCCGCACAAAATTCTGGCGCAAAATATACCCAAAAGTTAGAAACGAGAAAAGGTAGAAATGAAAACATTTTTCCTCATGAAAAACAGAGAAAAACATTAATTTTTAATATAAATGGCTACAAAATTTCATTCTATACATTACAAGTGAACATAATTGCACTGTCACGATCAACTCTATTATGTAGGCCCCATCTGCAGCAGAGTTTGAAATGCTGATTTTAAAGTATCAGTAAATCGTTTTAAGGCATGCGGGCGATCGTTTAATTTGAGTTAAACAATGCAGAACGAGATGTTACAGTGGGTAATTCCCTATGACAGAGATGTGAAATGGTGCAACTTGGGTTCTTCCACAGTTTGAAAGTGGTTCACACGTCAGGGTAGCTACTTCTCGGCAGAGCACCTGAAACTGAAAGCTTTTTGTCATAGCTCAGATGAATGGTAACTAACTAAGACATCGTTCCTCGGATTCGATTTTTTGTTCGGAATATTGGGTGGAAAAAATTTTACGACGTCTCCATTACTCTGAGGGACGGGGACACGTGTTGGGGCTTCTAAATGGGCGATCTTTCTGGGATTAAAGTCCAGACGAATTTTTTCAAGAGAGGAATAGCATGATCGCATTTCTTGAATTAGCCTTTGCACACAACTTTGACTACAGAGTTCAAACATGTTTGCAATTATTTCTGAAGATACCGAGTCATGTCTCATTAGACTAGACTGCAGAAGTCAAAATGCGATAATGCTAAAGACAGAATAACCAATAATCTAGTTTTTTCGCATAATGTGTTTTTAATCTGATAAAAAAATATCAAGGTTCTGTTATTTTTGTTACATACGAGCACATTGTTTCCACGTGCGGTTTGAAGGACATTTTTTATCCAGCCGGATACCAAGGATTTTTATTTTGTCAGTGGGGTCAATTATATCATCTCCAAACGTCATTGTAAGTTTCAGGAATTTTTTGATCGCATTCTCTGGTTCAAAAATAATGTAATGCGTTTTACTTCCGTTAAGTTGCAGGCTGTCAGCGTTGACTTGTGTTTCTTACAAATCATGCAGTTATCGAACTTATCATGCAAGTTGGACATCATCAGTTTGCAATGAGATTTTTGAGTTTGATGGCTTGGGGAGAAATTATTAATGGAAAAAGGTCATGGAAGAGGACTAAGGAATGAACCTCGAAGAAGACTAATATAGTTTAATATGAATGGGGGCCATTTTATTGTTTATACGCATTGCAAGAGAACGGCTGTGAAGGCCACTCTCAAACCACTCTCTCAGTTACGATATTTTCTGCAGGATTCTACATGTTCAACGCAATCTAACGCTTTAGAGAGATCAAGTAGCGGTAAAAGAGTTGAATTTTGATTGTCCAAATCATGGCATTTTATTTAGAATGTTTCATTAGGCAAATTGAGTGCTGGTGTACGCATCTTGAGCACCGATTATTTGTAAGGTAACATTGTATATTATTTCAGCATACGTTGGCGGAAGTGATGGTTGCTTTCTCCAAGCTATTTTCATTTTCTCTCAAAAACTTATCATTTCATGACAGTGTCTCTTGGTGCTCACCGCAAAGTGTGCTCACTGTAACACAGCTTTTGTTAATGTGTTATAGATTTTTTACTTTATCACAATCACAATGATAATTAATTGTTTCTCCAGCATGAGAAGGCTTTACGTACACGGACCTCTGGAAAGCACCTACGAAGCTTCAACCAATACATCTCAAAATGGTAACTAACTTGCAGCATACATTACAACATTACAAAATATTCCCTACCTAAATCGTGCCGGACTCGTTTCTGTAGAACATAATTTAGACGCATTAATAGCTGAAAGTGCAAGTAATAGAAATA
The DNA here is from genome assembly GCA_014220935.1 of Platorchestia sp. MABIK. Lineage (NCBI taxonomy): Eukaryota > Metazoa > Arthropoda > Malacostraca > Amphipoda > Talitridae > Platorchestia > Platorchestia sp. MABIK. Next base: position 6,025 of record JACJUY010007631.1, read on the forward strand.
CTCATAAATACAACTAAGGTTATTACCCAATTTTAACGCAGAGCCGTCCGTAACTCACGTTCTAACAAAGAGATAGTCATATTAAAAACAGATATATGATGTTCGTACATCGAAAAGTTGCTTTTTATAAATAGACAGTGACATCGAATTTTGTAGTGAGTGTTTGAGTAAATATGATACGCAATTTTCTTCGTCTTTTAACGCGTGATGAACTGGAAAAATTCCAAAAGGTTGGGAAATTAAAAAAAGATGTTCTAGATTTTTTACCAAAAGTAAGGAGTCTTTGCAATTTATCGCTATTTTCTTTCTTCCACAGGTTGTTCATGTCCGATGCATCATTCTGTAAACTCTTCGTTTGTTGTTATAGGTATGTTCATTCTTCAGTCATTACTTCACTTTCCGCTGATTTGCTTCAGTTTCTAACAATTGATAATTATTTATAATTTGAAGAATGAGAGAGTTGTGTAGCGACATCAAAAAATAAGTAAATTTGTGAGGTGATTTTTTCTATTGTGGCGGTTATGTTATTTGTTTTTTATGTTAAAAAATTTATGTTAAAATTTGTTATTTTCAATTAATGTGGTGATTAATAAACCAAATTCAAACGCATGGTGAGTAAACGTTGAAGTTGGGATTAACTTGAAATGTGAAACTTGAGCTTTTGTTACGCAGTTAAACATGATGGAGGAGTAGTTTCACGAGAAGCTTTGCAGAGAGTTATCTCTTGTTGTTTGCCTAACTACCTATTGCTTATCACCGTGGCCGAGTGGTTAAGAATGCTCTCTTCCTTGAAGGCGTCGGCAGTTCGAATCCCGGCGCTGCGCGGTGATTTCTCCCCTTTGGGTGAAAAAACTCAGCTACAATTCCCCACTCTTCTTAGGTGTCTGAAATGGATACCGGCTTGACCGGGAGTAATCGCATTGCGTCCTGGTGTTGGTTAACAGGCATTTGAAAAAACAATGTACAAGATGATATGTAACAGGCTTGATTGATTGGAATAAAACATCCTAACGTATGTTGCAAGTTAGATTTAGCTCCAAGCTCCACTCGTACAGGTATCTTCTTTCACGACTTCAATATTGGTTTGGAATGATCTTGGTTTTACGACTGAGTTAGTTGAAGTTAGATAGATTGATACCCGACTAGATAATAACCGCAAGAAGACCATGGTTTTCATTAATATTCTGGCACAGTGGTTAAGGGATCGGCCTTGCATGTTGGAGACGAGGGTTCGTATCTATCCCGGCGCTGGCGCGGCGATTTTCCCCGTTAGGTATAAGGGAAAGCTCAAGCACAATACCCCACTCAACCCAGGTGTCGGAAATGGGTACCGGCTTTACGGGGAACCGTCATGGTGTCCTATATATAGTGTTAGTTATAAGACATTTGAAAAACCAATGCTCAAGATCATATGTATCAGGCTTGATTGGAAATAAAGCATCCTAAGATGCCGATTTTTGTTTTTAATTGGATTTGGAACTGTAAGTTGTATTGCATCCCAGCTTAGTTCAATTTAGTTCCATGGGCAAAGACTTTCGTAACTGCCGTCTCGAGGTAGTCGCCTGAGTCATTCAATAATAAAGTCGCTGTCGTTACAGCACGGTCACTTTAATTTTTTCAGTCATTGCAAAAAACTGGCACATTTTCCGGAAGTGGGACCACAGTTAATTTAGAACAGACCATAATTCTGGCGAAGCACAAAGGTCGGATGTTCTCGTGCTTTCCCCCAGACGGCCATTAAGCTTGGCTAAACTCGCATCCCATTACAGGCGTGACACAAAAAAATATCTTCTGAGTTCGCACACATGTTTGGACAAATCTTAATTTTGTAAAAAAGTGGCATAGTTTGTTGGTTGTAGACCAACAAACTCCTCTCCTCTTCGTAGAGGAGAGAAGACAGAGCACATCATTTAGTTTGAAGCAGAGAAAAACATATTTATTTGCAGCTTTATTTAAAAGGAATATTTTTAAAAATTGTATCGCACAAACCACATTAGACACTATTTACATTTTTTCTAGGTATTACTCATTTAAAAAGGATAATTTGTTGCTTTCGTAAAGAATGTGTAACTTTTTTTTGGTTCTCATCCTCCTCGAACAAAGAAAAATACCTCAAATAAGCATCTCTTCGGCACAATGAGGCAGTGGTTTTCAATTGCATAAAAGAATGTTTTACGCCAATCAAGCCTGATACGTATAATTTTGTACACTGGTTTTTCCAATACCTTATAACAAACATCAGGACGCAATGACGATTACCTCCGGTTAAACCGTGATCCATATACGATGCATGGGTAGAGTGGGCAATTTTTGCTGAGTTCTCATTTTTCCCAAAGGGGAGAATCACCATGATAATTTAAAATTCATTCTGAACTACGTCTTTTTAGTGGCTTCAGTTCTATCCTCTCCATTCCCTTATTCTCCAAAGTTGCAAGAAAGCTTCAGTTTTAATCTTTGCGTTAAAGTGATAGCCTTCACAATAACTACCGTCGCAACTGCAGCTATTTTCTGACGCTCGCTCTTATAAAATCAACACTATTTGTCAGAGGTGAGTTCAAATTTCTCAACATAAAAATAACGAAGTACTTTAATTTATATTTAAATAAGAATTTACCTCACGTGATGCAACCCAAAACCAAGATTTTTCTGCCCTTTTACGCGGACCGCCGGACACCTCATGAATTTTTGATATACAGGTGATCAAGGTATATTAAATCATTGCAATTGTAATTATAAGCTATTCATATTTTTCAAAATGTTAAATCTAATACAATAGTTTCACATTTTTTTGCTAGTGAGGCACATTTGCTACAAATGAGCAGTACCATTTCAGGGCTGATCTTCGGACCAGCGCGCCATGTATAAACCTAGAACAGGAAAGATATTTCATTCCAATCATGCTTGGCATTATTTTGTTCATTGGGTGAATGAATGCAGTATAACTAACACCAGGACCCGATGACAGTTGCCATCGCTCCACCGGAAACCCATTTCTAGCGCCTGGCTGGAGTGGGGGAAATGTGGCCAAGTTCTTCCTCTTCCCGATGGGGAGATTCTTCGGGCCGGCAGTGCTGGAAATCGGACAGGTGAAAGTTTTATGAAAGGTCTCTGTTTTAAAAATCATATTTTAGGAAAGGTATGCGTTTTTAAAATATTAATTTTGTGAAAGATCTGCGCTTTTACAATCTAATTTTATGGTAGGTCTGCGCTTTCAAAATTTTATTTTGTGAAAGGTCGGCGCTTTTAAAATTTAACTTTGTGAAAGATGTGAGTTTTAAAAATCTAATTTTGAGAAAGGTCTGAGCGTTAAAAATGTAAGCCAAGTACCAAGCCTTCAAACCGGTGTTGCCCCATTGAAGTTCTTGGTTAAATATTGCTTCATTTCCGGGAAATAAAATAACACAAATGCAAAGCAAATGTATCGTAAGCACAAAACTGCATCGAAAATAACATATACGATTGAGCGCGTTAAAACTCAATTTACTATACTAGAAAATCCATTGATAAAGAAACTAGCTTCTCGTCATCGGGTCTGCGGTCCGATGACACTTACGATCTGTCATTTCGTTTCGTTTGAAGTTACTGAGAATAATAAAATAATACTGCAAAGATGACTTCCTTAAAACTCTCAAAAAAATAAAACATATTCTTTCGGTAACATAATTAAGTTCAAGTTAAAATCTACCAGTGTTTATCTTCAAAGGTTAACACGAGAGACAAAACTGAAGGTACAGGCATAAATTCGTTGAAGAATCTGGCAAAAGCACAGATTAAATTAGAAAAACTTTTCAGATTGAAATTCCCGCCAGTTTTCTTTAGTTTGACCTTGTTTCAGATAACTTTTTCATTATTAAGACTCAGTTATCTATGATTGGTTTGACATTTTTTCACATTTAAAAAGCACATAAATGTTATTCTTGAAATCCAAGATAAAGAAAATGTATTGAGTAAGGGCTTGGCGTTATATCTCCAACGTTGACTAATGACCTACCGCCTCTGCGCTCTAACTCCAACGCTGACATATTACCTACCGCCTCTGCGCTCTAACTCCAACGCTGACATATTACCTACCGCCTCTGCGCTCTAACTCCAACGCTAACTCATTACCTACCGCCTCTGCGCTCTAACTCCAACGCTAACTTATTACCTACCGTCTCTGCGCTCTAACTCCAACGCTAACTTATTACCTACCGCCTCTGCGCTCTAACTCCAACGTTGACTAATTACCTACCGCCTCTGCGCTTTTGAAGATCATTAAATTGCGACTGAAATTACGGCAGAGTCGCCGACCGCGAGATCAAAGCGAACCTGAGTTTACGTTTCAGGAAATTTACACTGCACTTAACTCGTCGGGAAAGAGAGCTGGGCGTGAAATCTTATTTAGAAAGATCTAATGACAATTTTTTTGGGAGGAGAGCCGGACGTGAAATCTTATTTAGAAAGATCTAATGATATAATTTTTTGCGCACCAACCTAAATGCACAATGGTGAGTAAGTTTAGTTATTTTCCATATCTGTTTAGGGGTTCTTCGGAACACGAGGAAAATATTGGCCCAAAAGTTTCCTGTCCAAAAATTTTGTCATTTCAGGTCGATGAGTAAGTTTCGCTTTAAATTATTCAACATTTCCTTAGAAATGGAGTTGCTTAGCTGCTGGATCACGCGGTTTGCTGAGATTTCATCTCTTCTCTGAGACAAATCACGCCATTTTTAACCTTGGGTCTGCAAACCTCATCGTTTTCTTTTGTATTTTCAGCGTGATAATTATAGGAGGGAGACTAATTATAAATGTGAGGTAAGCGGCGTCTCGCCTACACGCAGTGCGTCGGTCGCTGGTGGATGCGTAGGCTGCCAACCAAATAAATATGCCTCTTGATATGGGGTGCGACTTTCAGGGCTCTGTATAGACCGGAATAAATATGGCGAGTTTGAAGTGGCAAGGACACGAGGAGCACGTTGCACGTAAACTCTTGAGAGCAGTTCGATTAAAAAATACAGTTTATTTCTTAAAAAGTTGATGCACTAAATGGTTTTCGGAGCTAAATATTAGGTAGGCCTCTCTTTTGTTGAAATAGAATAGGTTTTTTGTTTTGTCGCGAACAGTATTTTTTTTGGTTCACGGATGTCCTGTTTCTGAAACCCCTACTACTTTCTTCTTCAACTTTTATCTTGTTTCATGAACGTTTTTTTCAACTTACTGTTTGTATACACCATGCGCATAGATTCCGCGTTCCCTCAACTCCATACTGAATGGTGCCTTCCACCTTTCTCTCGTTTGAACGTCTTTGTTTCGGTTAGGGAGGCTTGAACTAACATCTAATTTGATCTGCACTAAATGTCACCACTGGATACTATCTATTCAAAAAATGCATCGTCATAGAAGTATTTTGCAGGCATTCATGCCATAGTTAGTATCATGATTGACATGTCAGGGGTTGAGCAGAAGATTACTATCAAAATTTAAAACGAGTAAAACGTAGTTGTAGTAGCTATAGTGAATTGCTGGTGAACCTTAAATGTAAAGAATAATCGTCAGTCTTGTACTCAATACGATATATGTACACTTCTCGAGTTCAGTCACGTTCATTCACGACTTTATTGTTCAAGAGCAAGAATTAGTTGTAATTATTATCGCTTATGGTTTCCCGAGCATAAACCAAAACGTTTTAAATAAGATAAAGTAATGATTAGCAAAGGCTAGGTGTCACAAACGTCCGAACTGTGTATCAGACTCAGGCTTTTCCGCCCCTTCAAGCAAGTGCGAGTTAATGCCCCTTCACGAATTAATGTGAAGGGGGGAGTTAAAGCCCCTTTCTGACTTATGCCCCTTCACGCATTATTCAGAACTAATGCAGCCAAGTATGTATTATTCGATCTCTTCCTGGTTGGTGAGTAGCAAGAGTAATTGATGCTACAAAATACTTTGTTTCGTTTTGTATATACTCAAGCAATGGAATTCACAAAGCTTAGCGAGAAGCAAGTAACGAGCAAATGATCTCACAAAATACTCCGAGAAGCAAGAAAGACTGAGCGATGTCTCCATATACAATGAGATGCTTGAAATGAGCAGGTAATTTCACAAAATAGAGCAAGAGCGATGGATCTCAAAACATAGCGGTAAGCGAGCAAAGCATATAATTCTATGACACTTAGCGAGAAGCAAGTAAAGATCAAGTGATCTCAGAAAACTGAAACAAAAAGCAAGTGCTCTCAAAGAGTTTAAGCAAATATCGACTGTTTTCAAAACGTGAAGTGAGCAGCAAATGAAGCGAGGACATTCAACTCTAGTGCAGGTTGCAGCGGCGGTTGTTGCCAAGACATGGCGTGTTTGTTGGTGTGTTGGTGCCTGGTGAGCTGCTCGCTTGTGTCCTGATTAGCTTGTGTCCTGATTAGCTTGTGTCCTGATTTGCTTGTGTCCTGATTAGCTCGTGTCCTGATTTGCTTGTGTCTTGATTAGCTTGTGTCCTGATTAGCTTGTGTCCTGATTAGCTCGTGTACTGATTTGCTTGTGTCCTGATTAGCTTGTGTCCTGATTAGCTCGTGTACTGATTTGCTTGTGTCCTGATTAGCTTGCGTCCTGATTAGCTTGTGTCCTGATTAGCTTGTGTCCTGATTAGCTTGTGTCCGGATTGGCTTGTGTCCTGATTAGCTTGTGTCCTGATTAGCTTGTGTCCTGATTAGCTTGTGTCCTGATTAGCTTGTGTCCTGATTACTTCGTGTAATGATTAGCTCGTGTCCTGATTAGCTTGTGTCCTGATTGGCTTGTGTCCTGATTGGCTTGTGTCCTGATTAGCTTGTGTCGTGATTAGCTTGTGTCCGGATTAGCTTGTGTCCTGGTTAGCTTGTGTTCTGATTAGCTTGTGTCCGGATTAGCTTGTGTCCTGATTAGCTTGTGTCCTGATTAGCATGTGTCCTGATTAGCTTGTGTCTTGATTAGCTTGTGTCCTGATTAGCTTGTGTCCGGATTAGCTTGTGTTCTGATTAGCTTGTGTCCTGATTAGCTTGTGTCCTGATTAGCTAGTGTCCTGATTAGCTTGTGTCCGGATTAGCTTGTGTCCTGATTAGCTTGTGTCCTGATTAGCTTGTGTCCTGATTAGCTTGTGTCCTGATTAGCTTGTGTCCTGATTAGCTTGCGTCCTGATTAACTGGTGTCCTGATTAGCTGCTGAGCTTGTGCCCTGATTCTCTTGTGTCTTGATTATGTTCTGTTCTGATTATCTGCTGGGCTTGTGCCCTACTTATCTTGTGTCGCGATTATCTGCTTGGCGTGTATCCTGATTAGCTTGGGTCCTGATTAGCTGCTGAGCTTGTGTCTTTGATACGAACAATTTCTCTGACTGGTATATGCGTAATTTTACTAAATAATGTTTCTTCACCATAAATTTAGGTAGCAAGTAGAAGTCCCCTATTACCTAACCGTTAATCTACCCAGCGTTAGGAAATGCATTCATGCTCCGCGTAGATTAGTCGTATAGATTCATTTTATACCATAATTAGGCTGGTATAATTATAATATGAGTTGATAATTAGAGACGTAGATTAATTATTTGCCCAGATTAGGCAGGCAAAGTTATAATCTACGAAAATAAGACACGTAAATTCATGATATGCGCAGATTAGGCAGGTAGATTTACAACCTGTGTAGTAGACTAGGCACGTAGATTTATCATTTACGTAGAGACAGCGCGACGTTGTAATCTGAGGGGATTAAGAAGGTAGATTTATGATGCACAGACTAGGCTGGTAGATTACCTCTATACGTGGGTTTTCATGCGGTCTACCACCGTCTGTGGGAACGCGCCCAGCTCTGTAGCTGCTCATCACTGCGTAATGTTTTCCTCGCCCTCCATTAAAATGGAACACTTTCTAGCGGATCAAAGGGAAGTGTGATAAGTGCTTCGCGCTACGTCGTAAATTTCACTGATAAATGCTTTATGTTGTGTCATCAAGATGATTGATTATGGCTTTATGTTTCGCCATAAATTTAGTTGATAAGTGCTTTACGTTACGTGGTGTGTAAGGTAATATTTATTACGGCGAAGCACATCATATGATGCTTATGTGAGTGATGAAATTGCCTCTCTCCAGTAGATGCTCTCGCTGTTCTCTCGTGACCGCGGTCTTTCTTGTTCATAAACAACAGTCGCTTGAAAATTAGCAAAATTGAAAAATACATTGATATTATTTACAATAGGAATAATTACATGATGCGCTGCAGGTTGAGGGGGGTTTTGGTCGCTGTTTTTGGGGATGTTCGTCGATAAGTTTCTATTAAAGTAATGCGGGGAACAAAAGTCGAACTTGCTTTTAAATGGACTTATTGGTTATTGCTCCGATGAAAACAAAATTTAATTGGAAATGATAGTAATTATTAACAAATAATGATTACAGAATACAATAAAATTAATAATTCTGCAAGGAGAATGTTTTCAGCCGTGTTTGAGGCAGCTCGCATTGCTTGATCAAACCTGTCAGGTGCGTGTAGCAGGCTCGCCTGAACACGTTCTGTTGAATTAAACCGAACCACTCGAGATTCTTGAATTCACTGGCTCAAGAATAATTTAAACATTTTATTTGCTTCAAGTGATGCATATAAAAAGTTGTTTCTCCAGGCTATCACAATGTCTACATATGAATATAGCTGCCTGTGGGCTCGAAAAAGATCAGTGACTTGTAAGGCTTCTCATCATCAACGCTATTATAAGGTGAGCAATTATATTTAACCTAGTGCTCTTAACCTAGTCGCACCATCGCATCTTCCTGTTGCAACTATTAGAAAGACAAATCAATTCAGTTTTGAGATAAACTATGGGAACCGGAAAGAGTACGGGGCTTAAGGGAAGAGAGCGACTCTCAGCATGAAGCTATAGCGCGGTGTCGGAGGGAGACTGGTTAGTTGCAGGCAGTCTGGCAAATTTTTGGCAGCAAAAGCAACCTCCCCTCAGTGCGGCGCTGGCGCTCGTGGTGTGGCAGGCGCAAAACTGCTCGTGATATTCACGTGCAACGAGTACAAGTTTCGATTTGGTGGATGTGAACGCCCCGACACGAAGGTTTTGGGATAAATTACTCGTTTTCACCCGGAATCCTTCGCTATGTCTTAAAATTTGTGGTGAACCCTTCGCCGATTTCTTTTTTGAAATTTGATAAATTTAATTTGTGCGAAGTGTCTATTTATTTCCTATTTGTAATCAGTGTTTGTGCGAGCTCCAGCGGCATCTCATATTACTATTCTGTTGATTTTTTTTCGAAATAATTAGGTACCTAGAATTTTTAGAGTGGATTAGCTAAACGCTAAGGGATATTAACTTATCAAAAGTTTCATCAAGTATAATTAAGCTAAATTCTAAATTTCACATCTGGATCTACATATATCTAAGTCTAGATTCATGATTCATGAAATTTGTGGTTGCCGTTTCTATAACGCTGGGTCCGGTAATCATGAGAAGTCACTTGAAACCAGAATATAAGAACATTGCAAAAAACCTTGCACAACCAACAGGGAATTTTTATGAAAAAGTAGGTTAACTGTAAGTAGAAGATGAAAATACTTCTTCCTTTGAATATTGGCTTCTATCAAACATTAGTTTGAATGATTTCGAAACTAACTAACCCCTTCAATTTGAGTAAAATTTACTTAATATTTTACAGGCACTCCGTTCGTAAATGGTGTGTCAAACGCTTTCACTGTTATCGCACGCTTCGATCGTATTTAGTGTAAGTTAAGTGTCGTATGGTATGTAACTGAACTAAAATTCGAATGTTCTCATCGAGAAAGTGTTGACGACTAAGTGGAGATTTGTGGCTCGAAAGATTAATTTTAGCAGTTCTTGTGACACAGTGAAGTCATAGTACAAATATACTCGGCTGTTTTGGGTGTGCTGCGAACGGATGACCGTCTTCAGTGAAGTGGCAACTTACTCTTCTAGATGATGAATTCATCATCGTCCTCGTAGACACGTGAGTGTTGTGCGGTTCATTCTACGTGTTAAAGGCCGTTATTTGTGACAGTGTGGTATTGGGAATTCTTGTTCGAGCAGAATCCTAGCAATCCTGTATTTTTTGAGACAGTTTCCTCAGTAGAAAATTGGAAACTAATTGTGTTAAATCACTTATTTTCACGAGGTAGGGAAAAATACCACCCGCGAACTTACCTGAAATGCGACGTAAATTCATGTGTATACATGACCTCTAGCGCGTAAAAACTTGCCGGTTGTATAGAGATCTAGCATAAAAACATAGAATAGAAACGAGGAAATGGTTTTTGTAAACCTACAGTTTATTTTAGTGCTGAAGCCATTCTTATAATACGACCACAGCCATACGGTTGCAGTCACATGTTTACTGCCATGATGGTGAAACTGCTGAACTAATGAAAGCTTCACACTGTATTTGCGATCAAGCGGACGTTAACCAACCCGTCAATGGGTTCTAAACTTATGACTTCATTTTCATGGGTTATGAAAGTACTGTAATATCTTAGCAAAGAGTCGAAAATCCGTACTGGATATTTCCAGATTTCATATGTAAGAATTAAATTGTTCAGATAAATGACAAACTCTGAGGCTGCCAAAGCCAAAGTTAGATTACTTAACTGAACTGATCAACTAAAATGCTTTGTCGTCTTTAAGTTATAAAATGGGAATGAAAAATTTGCTAATATGCATCGGATCGAAAAGGAAAAAGGAAACATCAATAAATCATTTTTGCTTTCCAGCAAGAAAAAAGAAATTAACGTTCAACGACTGTAATTCATACAATGAGAAACAAATTCATAACTTATATTACTCATTTCATCTACAATTTCGATAATTGCGTTTTTACGAAATTGAACTGTAAAGGCATATGTGTACGTGGTCATGTCATGATCGTGGACTGGTGCTCCTTATAGTGACCCTACAGCTACCCTCTATAACAAGCTCGTATTACCAAGCGCTACTTCACTAAACACGCGCTGGTGCGCAAGTGTTCCTGCGCAAGTCCTTCGATGCAAGCGCCTATCGCCAACACTCTTTGGCCAAGCACTCCTTCGCCAAGTATTCCTTGGCCAAGTGCCCTTCTGCCAAATGTTTTTTCGCGTGGGCTCCTTCACCAGAGCTCGTTCACAAGCGCTCATGTGCTCCGCCTCATATGGCTGAAGCTTATTGCTCACACCTTCTCTCTCTGTCATTACTACTTCACCATGGACGATCTCATTACGATCTAATGGGGCCCGCACTACACTCTATAGGTTATCAATTCTGCAGCCAAAGCTCGCCTTGGCATCCTGAGTCATTAACGAAGCTGGCGTAGTCACCACTCTCACCACTGACTACGTCAACGCCCTCATACAGCTGTTTCCAATTGTTTGGTATTATGCATGGCGTGCGTGAGGTCAAAGTTTTCGTGACCCAGGAAAATTGACGACATCCAGTCGTTGAACTTGATTGCATAAGAACTAATAGCGCCGAACCAAAATAAATCACCCAAAATTGCCCTCGTTAGAAGGTTTTTCTTCTGTCGAGCAACAGTCACTGTAACCAACGCAATAACAATGTCATTGAAAATCCCGTTATCAGTACTTGCTGAAGTAGTCTGTTGTGGGTTTAGCTTGTGGGGGATGGACTATACGTTTTCTTTATTTATTTCTCTTGCTTGCTCGTATGGATGGCTGGGGAGTCCGCAAGCGACCCCCAGCGCGAGTAATTTCCATGCTCAATTTATGTGCTTTATTGTTTTAGTTGTCGTCTCTTTGTTAAGCTTCCTGACAATTTTAGAATGCTCTTCCAATAGATGAATTATAAACTCTTGAAAGTATAAATACCATATTATTATTTTGAATCCTTAATTGGGATTACCGACCCAATTACCATGCATTTAATTCGATCGTTATTTAATTATTTCTGTTGCTATAGATACTAGAAAATCACATCCAACTTTGACTCACCTAAGAAAGAAAGAAAAGATAAGAAGAAAAATATTTATTTCCAATAAAGTACAATCATGAAATGTCGATACATTGGTTTTTAAAACACCTTAACCTAAACATCCTTAATTGCTAATAACACATTGGTATCGTGATACCCGCGTAAAATGTTGAATAAAAAAATGATTGACAGAGAAGCACATCAAAAATGAGTTCCTTTCCTTTGCCTAATCTGATTTTGACAGTGCATTTGAATATAAGTTACTAAAAGAACACATTTCTCGTCACGCTTAGTTGAAAAATGTATTCGTTTATGCGCATTTAAATTGAAATAAGAGCAAAAATCGCTTCTAAATACCTAACACAGAGACCCTTAATTGCTTTTCATACATGGTTTTCGTAATACCCATGTTAATTAAGTGTTGAGACAAATGATTTAGATCCTTAATTGCTATTCATACATGGTTATCGTAATACACTTGATAATTGTCGAAAACATGATTCGGAGACAAGCACGAAAAAATGAGTTCCTCTTTGTCGCGGTAGTCAGATTCTGTTAATGCATTTAAAATACAGGTGACTAAGGAAAGCATAATTCATGTGACGCATTGCTGAAAACCCTCTCGTTAGTGCATACTCGTATTTAATTAAGCCTACGCAAAACTGAGCTATAGCATTAAACTTGACCTTAATTTAGATCTTAATGAACGTTAATGATTTGAACGGAATTTCTCTTGATTTAATTGAACCAAAGTGATCGAACCTGACCAAATCCATTCCAATTTAGCTTAACAGAACTCAACCTCAGGTTATTTGCGCTCTTTACCTCACAAACAGAATCTATCCTGATTTCATTGAAAGAAAGTGACCGAACATGACTTAATCCATCCTAACTTAGCCTAACCGAGCTTAGCCTTACGCTTTTTGCTCTCTTTTAACTTTAAGAAATTAAAAATTCCCTGAAAGTTTCGATAGCCCAAAAGTCGGAAATTTTGTCAGTGCACCATACGTCGGCGTCCTCTCAGTGTGCCTAAGCGCGAGGCGGCTGTCCTATGAGTAAACCCTAAAATTTGGCCAAGTGAAAGTTCTGAAATTGTACAAGAGGAAGACACCATTTTTGCAGAAATATGAAGTATGTAGAAAATAGACCATCACGGTTCAAGCATCTATAATTAATGATTATTTTCATGAGAAATTTACAAAGAATTTTGAATCTAGATTCGACATTCATTTCACTCTTGCTATACAATTTTCCAATAATGCTCATCTACAGAGATTGAAAACTTCAACGTAGATAGGCGTGTACCTTGAAGACACTCGCACGTACGTTATCGTCAGCACACGTAGCCAGCTGAAACGCTGTATAAATATCGTGCAGAAATTTTATCTCTCCATCATTAGTGCCAGAATGAAAGCATGCACAATTAAAATTGTACCTTCTTCCATTATTAATAATTGTCAAGATCCATGCGGGCATAAGAACTACTCTAAGAGAATTGAATTCAGAGGCAGCAAAAAGGCAGGTGTTGCATCCAAACTGACATATTGATGTAAAATATTTCTCTAGATTTTTATCGCTAACAAGGCCGAACGTTCCGCCTAACTAGACCAAGAGAGAGCATGCATTGACAAACTGCATTTGTTCTTTGAAATAACGCCGTTTAGTGTGCGTAGTATCTCTTGTAAAATGCAGGTAGCATTTGACGTTCAAATTAAAGCCATTATTATCCAGGGTGTTAAAGAAACTTTGAATTGAACTTGTACTTGATTTACATGGCGTCTGCTACGTGTTTCAAAAAACTAAACACAGAACAAAGTTGCTTGTTGAATGTGTGTTAAACTAAAATTCCGGTGTTACTCTAGAGTGAGGTCTACCGCCATATTTCGCCTACCCAAGTGCAGTTTGAGATGTACAAATTAAAGTTTTTCTCTAAATTAAATGCATGAAAATAAGTAATATCCATTGGTAACCTAACCTTACCTGACCTCACGTTATAGTCCTAGCTAGAGGTAGAACTCATGCTATAATGTGGTAGATCACACGCGATAGCTGCACCAAAGTTCCTTTGGAAATACCTTCGCATGGGTCTTTATTGTAGCCTACGCCTTCACTCCACGTCGGGTCACAGACACCCCGCGTAGGAAATGCCGGCACTCGGGGCTCGTGTGGACGCTGTCCAAGAATTCCGCTGTCGACGTCCGTGTTAACAATTTAAAAAGAAAAGAATAGGCTTTACTCTAGGTATATTTTCGAGTATTTTCAGCCGATATTTCGTAAATTGTGCTCATCCCTGGCCATTTGTTAAAATTTTCATCGCATCCGGTTAACATTTAATTATTGTTCATCTATTCGTATAACTTTAATGCAGTTATTGTAATTCATTGCCTCATGATTTATCGTGCATTGTTCTCCATTTACCTATCTCTTGATCTACTGCTTGACTATCCTTTGTATCTTCTTGCAAATATTAGAATATATTGTGCCGCTGTCCCCTCATCATTTAATGAATTCGTGTTATATGTGAAAACGGAATCCAGAATCCGCACAGCTTGCATTTGAGGTTGTCTGTCGAAATGTTTGTGTCACGAGTTTGGTGTCAGTGATGGTGAACATTTAATCCCAATTTATAACTATACACTTCGCAGCAGTTTAGAGCACATTACCAGACTACATTATGCATGCATTGAAGACCTACAGAAAATAATGATGGCTCACAACACTACTGACACGACAAATTCGGAACAACTCACTAACTTCTGGACGCCCAGATTCGCACACAAAATCTTACCAGAGTTAAGGTCCTCAAGTGCAGCACGGTTCGTCTCCCTGCACCCTCTCTACGCAGGCTGCCTCTCACTGCTGCCTTCAAGTGCGTTCATGATGTTTACACGGTCCCTTATTGCTCGTGTGTGTGTGTGCAAACGTGAGTGTGAGGCGTGTATGTGGTGTGTGTGGCTTGTGTGAGTGTGTGTGGTGTGTGTGGGAGTGTTGTGTATGTGTGAGTGTTGTATGTGTGTATGGCGTATGTGTGCGTGGAGTGTGTGAGTGGCGTGCATTTGTATGGCGTGTGTGAGGCGTGTTTGTGAGTGTGTGGGGTTTGTGTGTGTATGTGTGTGTGTTGTGTATGAATGTTGTATGTGTAGCGTATGTGTGAGTGGAGTGTGTGAGTGGCGTGCGTTTGTATGACGTGTGTGTGGCGTGTATGTATGTGCGGCACATGTGTGGCATGTGTGTATGTCGCGTATGTGGCGTATGTATGTGTAAGTGTGTGCGTGCAGTGTGTGTCTGCTCATTTGGTGCGTGTGTTATGCCTGCATCACACGAGCAGTAGTGTTTGCAGGCATAAGTGTAGCGTATGAATGTGATGTGTGTGCAAAACATAGATACTGAGGGTGTGGTGTGTGGCGTGTGGCGTGTGACAAAGCAAGGATACCGAGAGTGTAGAGTGTGGCGTGTAGCACATGAAGGATCCCGAGAGTGTAGAGTGTGGCGTATAGCTCATGAAGGATACCGAGAGTGTAGAGTGTGGCGTATAGCTCATGAAGGATACCGAGAGTGTAGAGTGTGGCGTATAGCTCATGAAGGACACCGAGAGTGTAGAGTGTGGCTTATAGCTAAATCAAGGGTACTGAGGGTGTGGTTAGCTACTGACGGCGAGGCGGCTTGGCAGTCGGAGCCACGCGAACCTGGCCCACTCACGCATACCTGGCCCACTCACGCTTGACTGCCCCACTCACGCTTGATTGCCCCACTCACGCGTGCCTGGCCCACTCACGCTTGACTGCCCCACTCACGCATGCCTGGCCCACTCACGCGTACCTGGCTCACTTACGCGTGCCTGGCCCACTCACGCTTGACTGCCCCACTCACGCGTGCCTGGCCCACTCACGCGCACCTGGCCCACTCACGCGTGCCTGGCCCACTCACGCGTGCCTGGCCCACTCACGCGTGCCTGGCCCACTCACGCTTGACTGCCCCACTCACGCGTGCCTGGCCCACTCACGCGTACCTGGCCCACTCACGCGTGCCTGGCCCACTCACGCTTGACTGCCCCACTCACGCGTGCCCGGCCCACTCACGCGTGCCTGGCCCACTCACGCTTGACTGTCCCACTCACGCTTGACTGCCACACTCACGCGTGCCTGGCCCACTCACACGTGCCTGGCCCACTCATGCGTGCCTGGTCCACTCACGCTTGACTGCCACACTCAAGTGCCTGGCCCACTCACGCTTGACTGCCCCATTCACGCGTACCTGGCCCACTCGTTGTGTAGGCAAAGTATCACTATCACTGACGGTGGGGGCAGGTTTAGAGAATAGTTGGTCGAAAATTCAAGGCTACTTCAAGGGTGCTTCTAGAATACTTGAAAATTTCTCCGAGGATATTTTAAGATTACTTGGCAGACACTTGGAAGATACTCCATGGATACTGTGAAGATCCACGATCGATATTTGTAGGATAATCTGAAGATACTCGGATACCATAATGGAGGATACTTGAAGGGCAATTGAAAGACACTTGAAGGACACTTGAAAGGCACATGAAATACTGTTGAAGGACACTCGAATTACAGTTGGAGGACACTTGACGGACATTCGGAGGACACTCGAATTACAATTGGAGGACACTTGACAGACATTCGGAGGACACTCGAATTACAATTGGAGGACACTTGAAGAACACTCGAAGGACAATTGGAGGACACTTGACGGACATTTGGAGGACACTCGAATTACAATTGGAAGACACTCGAAGGACATTTGAAGGACAACTGGAGGACAACCTCAAGAGGCATGTGGAGTCCAGCACTCATGATAAGATCTTTTCACCCTCATTGCGAGCATTTCGGTACCTGGACCCGACTGTTCGACTTGCGCCGAGCTCGTTGCTGTAGATGCCAGCAGAGCGGCTGTGATACCAACCGCATAGTCAGCAATGATTGCTGCTGCTTATTAAAATTTTAATTGACTGCCTCACGCGTTCCTGACCCACTCACGCTTGACCCAAAGTGTTGCAGCTAATCATAATTAGCAGCAACACTACACAGTGGAGACACCACACATGACTACAGTGGAGACAAAAACGGCAGCAACAATAGGGGTAGAAATGGCTGTATCAATAACAGGAGCGGTGACGTCAGCGATAACAATAGGAACGGCAGCTATAACAGCTATAACGGCAGCTATGACAGCTATAACGGCAGCTATGACAGGACCAGGCAGTTATAACAGCTATAACGGCAGCTATGACAGCTATAACGGCAGCTATGACAGGACCAGGCAGCTATAACAGCTATAACGGCAGCTATTACAGGACCAGGCAGCTATAACAGCTATAACGGCAGCTATGACAGGAACAGGCAGCTATAACAGCTATAACGGCAGCTATGACAGGAACAGGCAGCTATAACAGCTATAACGGCAGCTATGACAGGAACAGGCAGCGATAACAGAATAGAATGTATTAGACTAGAATAGCATAGATTAGAATAAAATGGAATAGAATGAAATAGAACGGAACACAATAGGCTAAAATAGAATGGATTAGAATGAAATAAAACTAAATAGAATGGAATAGAACAGGATAGAACTGAATAGAATAGACTAGAGTAGAATGGATTGAAACAGAGAGGAAAAAACAAAAATAACACAGAATAGATTAGAATAGAATGGATTGGAATAGAATGATATAGAAAGAAATACAATAGATAATGGCAACAGAAACTAGCTAAGTGGCAAATTCTCAGGTTGTTTCTAACGCCCATGCCGTTTGACACCAATCACGCACAGGCACCAAAACGCATCTACAGTCATCGATATTCACACGCAACCACAGCTGAATTCTATTTAATGCAAAATTTCCGTTACTCAAGGTGTAATACCATGATATGGCAGCTTTCTTCTCATTATTAGTAACATTAGATCCAAGATCACTTTTTTTTTGTTATGCTGATGCATTACCAACGGCATCTTGAACACATAGCATTTTTAAAGGTGGTTCTTGATAATACTGAATTACGCATACTTTTTTTTATTTACATATTAACCTGAAATTTCGGTTAACCCTCTTTCTTTAAAATACTGGGGTATCACCAAACCAGCAATGGTCAAAACGATTTTTGAACGCATTCAACAACATTTTCAGACAACATTTTCTAGTAACAGGTTTCAGATTCTGACAATTTTAATTGACGAACAATTTAGAGCCTGGACTATCCTAAAAAGTTTCTTTCTAATTTCCGTCCTTTATTTTTTATTCGCATATTTTAATCAGTGTCGGAAAGCCCTTCTGGAGTAACATCATTAACACGTTCCCCGCGTGTCAGGCCATATGTATACCGGTCGGTAAATTGCTCATTCACCCACCAATATAAATGAATGATATTTCTTCTGTTTCGCGATCTCTTTAAAATAACTCTTATCATACCAGGTGAAATGTATCGTGGAATTATATTTTTCATATTTCTTTGGAAGCATAAAATTGTATTCGAGCGTTAAAGTCGATTTCCCTGTTCTGCTACTTAGAACCTAACCAAATGATCCGATTAGAACTGCAGAAACGCAATGAACGTGTTAAGCACATTAAGATATTTATTTTTTTCTATCAATTGACCTCGCAGTCTTCTTTGTTGAAGGGAAATGAGTTTAGTCAGGTAAAGACGTTGATGGTAGTTGAGGTTGTGGAGTTTTGAAAAAATTTTCGTGCTTTTACGCTGAATTCTCTCCATATTGCTGGGACCAGAGTTATGCTGCTTATAATACAATCGATGAGGTCAAACTAAGGCCTTATAGAGGGGAAATACAATGTCATTTGACTTGTAGTAAAAGTTTCTAGCCACAAGCCAAGAATTCTGCTCGGATTCTAAACGATTTTTTCCACTCGTTTATCACGCTTGAGATTTTCGGTGGCAGTGATGGCAAGATCACTTTGTTGGTCTACTATTTCAATTGCAGAGTCATTCATGGTTTTAGGATGTGCCGATCAATACATCCGAAGTGCATCCCTGATCAGTTGTCGATGTTAACCCTTTAACGTCAGCATTTTACTACTCATATTACCGTTATTATAACCGTCATCATCAGACTTATTCTGGCATCAGGTAGTGACCGACATTAGAATGAGGATGGAGCTGCCACACGGTAGTGAATTACAAAGAACACAACAGGGAACAAATTTAACAAGAAGAACAATGTATTGAGGCTACTTTCAAAAGTGGACCGAAACTTCCTCCGAGGCGTTAAAGAGTAAAACTTATTCTCAAGATTTATCACGTTCCCTGCGATGGGATCCACCGGTGATCACTGAGGGGATTTTCATAATGCTGCTGACCAACCTGCAGTCACCAACTCTATTTAAAAAAATACTCAATGAAAATTAAATAAAAGCACCATCAATTTAATATTCTTAATTTTTAAAATTGACTAAAATTAAATCTAATTTGAGCTGAATGTTGAACTTCAGTTTAACCCGCCGCAGTTAACGTGTTAAGTCGTTCGGGAAAAACGGTTCAGGTTTGCTTGAACGGTAATTTTATCTTGCTTGATGATCGCCCTGAGACAAAGGGTCTCGTCATCGGTGAATTCGTTTATTTTACTGACGATTCCGAGGCCAAAGTCGTTGATATAAATGATGGAGAATAACGGGTCTAAAATGCTCCCTTGGAGAATCCCTTAACACTTTAACTGCGGCAGGTAAAACTGAAGTTTAATATTCAACTCAAGCTTAAAGCCAATTGTTGTAAGCAATGTTGAAAGTACCAACCATGAACTGGATCGTGCCTTTATTTAGTTTTGATTAAGTATGTATTCAAATTGAGTTTATGACCAGTGGTGGGTCAGCAACATTATAAAAATTCCCTGAGTTCCCACCGGTGGCTCACGTCGCAGTCAAAGTGTGAAGTTAATACTTGTGTCCAGTCACTTAATTGCTCTTGACTCGCTACTCTGTGAGTGCGACCAGTGACCCAGTTTTGTATTTGTCGAGAGCAGTCCCTCTCAATACAATGGGCTCCTGTTTTGACCAATCATCATATCAGGGAAACTTTATCGAAGGCCTACGGAAAGCCAAGATTTATGAGACCTAAGGCCTTCGTTCTTCCAAAGAATTAGATGAATTACTAAAGACGTTTAGCAGGTTTGTGAAACCTGCGTTTTGGCCTAGAACCCGTGATGAATGTCAGCAATGAAACCAGCTAAGACAATAATGACATGAGGAGCAAAAACAGCGTCAACAACAACAGGAGCATCAATGAGAGCCACAACAGCAGGAGTAGCAATAACAGTAACAATAATGACGACAACATGGGTTCTAATAACAAAAGGAGCAATATTACGGGTTAAAATAACAGTCTCTGTATCTTATCAGTAAAACGAGCAAAGTAAGTTGCAATAACAGTTGCAAAAATAACAAAAGTATCAATAACAGCAACATGATTACACGAACGGCAGCAGCAGCAAGAACAACAGCTGGAGCAGGAATGACACGAGCAACAGCAACAAGAGCAGGAGGCGGCCGCGTGCCAAGCGCAGCCGCCGGCACGCATCCGAGCCCTGCTGTGTCACTGACCCTGTGTGTGGTACTGGTGTCGGTCACTGACCGCTGGCGTCCGTCACTGACCACTCATCTCGGTCACTGCTCACTGATCTCGGTGACTGATTGTTCACGCCGGTCTTTACTCACTTATCTCGGTCACTGATTGCTCACGCATCTCGGTCACTGATTGCTCACGCCGGTCACTGCTCACTTATCTCGGTCACTGATTGCTCACGCATCTCGGTCACTGATTGCTCACGCCGGTCACTGCTCACTTATCTCGGTCACTGATCGCTCACGCCGGTCACTGCTCACTTATCTCGGTCACTACCAGCTCACATACATTAGTCCCTGCCTCTTCACCTCGGTCACTGGCCGCTGACGTCGGTCACTGCTCGCCTATCTCGGCCAATATCTAATCATATCGGTCACTACCAGCTGAAATTGGTCACTACCTGCTCATCTTGGTCACACTGTCCACTGACGTCGGTCACTGCTCCCTCATTTCAATCATTGCCCTCTGACTTTGGTCACTGCCTACTTTTTCGGTCACTGTCTTTTGACATTGGTCCCTTTCCACTCTTGGCAATCATTTAAAATCAAGACCCGTCTCTTTTTTGGCGCACAATCTCACTGTCTCTCGCTCAAATCTAATTATTACCATTAAAAATATAATATTGGTTAGTGGGAGGCTCATAGGCCCCCAAGGCGATCTCAAGAGAGCAAAAGATAGGACTATTCAGTATAGGCTGCAAAAATGTGGAATCTATGCACAAGGTGTGTTCTCTCATGGGATACACTGGGCACAGGAACAGCGTTTAGGAAGGAAAAAGGAAGACGATTAAAAAATAGCGAAGAAGGCATGAAAACTAAAAGAAACAAAATAGGCATGAAATATAGAAGTTTCGAAGGCCTTTGCGTAGCTGAGGTAACCTAGCAGTATCTCCCCAAGGAGGGGCGCCAGTCCCCATGATATAGGATACACAAATCTAACTAATCCATGCTTATTGCCCATCCTATGCCCACTTAGTTGCTTAGATGACCTGCTTAAGTCTATAGGCCTAGATGACCAGTCTTGACCAGGACCAAGACCTAAATAACTAGCTAAGGCTTGGAGCATGACCTAGATGACCTACCTAAAGTTAAACCTAGAGAATAGGATGGGCCTAGATATAAATGTCCAGTTTAGAGATGAACGAATACTTAGATGACCAGCCTAGACCTAGAGCAAAACATAAGTAACCAGCATAGAGATGAACCTAGATCTAGATGACCAGCCTTGACCTGGAACAAAACATAAGCTACCAGCATAGAGATGTACTTCGATCTAGATGATCAGCCTTGACCTAGAACAAAACATAAGCAACCAGCATAGAGATGTACCTAGATCTAGATGACCAGCCCTGACCTAGAACAAAAAATAAGCAACCAGCATAGAGAGGTACCTAGATCTAGATGACCAGCCTTGACCTAGAACAAAACATAAGCAACCAGCATAGAGATGTACCTAGATCTAGATGATCAGCCTTGACCTAGAACAAAACATAAGCAACCAGCATAGAGATGTACCTAGATCTAGATGATCAGCTTTGACCTAGAACAAAACACAAGCAACCAGCATAGAGATGTACCTAGATCTAGATGACCAGCCTTGACCTAGAACAAAACATAAGAAACCAGCATAGAGATGTACCTAGATCTAGATGACCAGCCTTGACCTAGAACAAAACATAAGCAACCAGCATAGAGATGTACCTAGATCTAGATGATCAGCCTTGACCTAGAAAAAAACATAAGCAGCCAGCATAGAGATGTACCTAGATCTAGATGACCAGCCTTGACCTAGAACAAAACATAAGCAACCAGCATAGAGATGTACTTAGATCCAGATGACCAGCCGGGAACTGGAGCAGAACGCAGATGACCTAGACAGTGACCACAGCTATTTACGGTGTACAGGCGACACCACAGGTCCCTGAACTTGGATGTGGCGGTGGGCGGTGTAGCTAGCCAGGGCCGTCACGTGGCGTCTGCCATGCAGCGTCGCTCACTTACTTCCTTCAAATTAATGAACAAATGTCATTTGATGACAATGACAATTAGCGTAACCGCTCCGTTAAGAGATATTGTGTCAACAGGAATGATCAGTGCTTGTGTGTGAAAATTGATGATTGTGAATGTGTTTTGTTGGCGCCTGTGCGAGATTGGTGTCTGACGGCACGGGACTTAAGGACCACGCGTGGACAAGCTACTTGATTTGTTTATGTTGTTGTTATTTTTATTTCTCGAAAATTCCCTTTACACTTTTTCCTGTACTCGATCGTTGTTTTTCTATTTTCTCCCTCCTTTTAGTGGTGTCAGTGGTGTTATCCTTTTTCCCATCGTCTGACTCAATAATAATTATTGTCAGAATTTTTACGCTCATATTACCTTCATTAACGCTTTGACTGCAACGTGAGCCGCCGGTGTACACGAAGGGAATTTTCATAATGCTGCTGACCGATCAGCAGCCAGAAACTCAATTTTGATACATTCTTAATTACACCTAAATGAAGGCGCGATCCAGTTAATGTGAGCTATTTTCAAAATCCCCCGCAACAATTGACTGTATATTTGAAAAGAATATTGAACTCTAGTTTAACCCATTGTGGTCAGCGTGTTAAATAAAACCAGCGTAATTAGATTGGCAATGGAATCGGGTTGTGACCAGAATTGGGGAGGAGCCGACACCTGGCAGTGAAACCCAAAGAACAGATTAAATAGCTAACTTGACTACAAATGCGTTTTTTTCAGCTGTTTTTAGAAGAGAAACGTGAAGTCTTGTTGGTCTTGAAAAAATTGATAAACAATGATCGAATATGCACGGTTTGCAACGAACTTGTTCATATTTTCAAAAACATTCTATACTTTCACGTATTCGTTAGAAAATAATGTTCATATGATTTCAGACTTTTTGAATGTCATTAAATACTTGAAAAAAAACTTAGAACCAACCTCAGTATTCAGAACTAAAAATGCCTGTTGCCAAATTGATCAAGAATGCAATTCAAAATGTAAATAAACTTAAATATGAGAGATGAATAAACTAAAATATAGGAAATTAACTGGCTAAAATGTAGCCAACAAATAGGCTAAAACATGATAAATGATTAGACTTCAATGTAGAAAATAAAAAGACTAAAATATACGATGGTCGTTTTAAAGTCATCGATTCATTTAATTTCCAAAATGTAAACTTTTGTTTCATGTGCAGTGTTGCTTAAGAAATTATTCAGCAGATTATGTTAGAAAATTACAGTAACAAACATTCAAGCTTCATGAAATTTTCGTTTCATGAGCTTCATCAGCCTCATGAAAGTTTCATCATTGTCATTCTCACCGCTACAACAGGATAGTTTAGATAACAAAGCTCAGCGTTGATTTGCGGCAAGAGATTCTTGACTCCTTTGTGTCCATTAAAGGAACTAAAATACATGTATTTCCAAGCGTTATGTAATCCCTAGCCCTAGCTTACAATAAACACGTCACAAAAAAATAGAAAATAAATTAAAGTAGCTTTCACCGGGCTTAGAGTGACATTAATTAGAAATTTTTTAAAGCGTGAGAATTACGTCAACATTCTCAAAAGCTGAGCACAAACCGTGTGGCGATGGTTACCATAAATCCTAGTGTTGTGATGAAATACGTCTTCAAAGGCTGGGATTCGCAGGGTACTGGCATCATGCATTAGTATTCTTCAACGTTGTATGAAACAGAATGGCTTGCGTGAACATTGCCCTCGACGGACGCTTCTTTATATGTCACGTCATTTACGAGCATGCATTCATCTCTTTGGAACACCTTTGTTGTAGTTTGGACAGAATACACTCATTTATAATTTTTTTTTTTTTCGAGCGCATGTTCCTCTCTTTGGAACACGTTTATTGTGGTTAGGGAAGCTTAAACTAACTTATAGTTTACTAACTTATAGCTTACTAACTTATAGTTTACTAACTTATAGTTTACTAACTTATAGTTTACTAACTTATAGTTTACTAACTTATAGTTTACTAACTTATAGTTTACTAACTTATAGTTTACTAACTTATAGTTTACTAACTTATAGTTTAATATTTTCGAGAACATTTCAATTTTACAAAAACTCGTCTGACAAATAAAATAACTTTTGGTTACAAGTATTATGGAATGATGACATTCAAATTGAATCATTCGAAAAAATGGTGGGAACGATGCGGAAAAAGTTAACTTTTCCTCCGTGGAACACAGGGACAACAGTTGACCATAGCGGTTATAGTGTGATGTTGTTTCAGCTCGAGCAGGATGGTAATTTGATAGAAATCAAAGCGGTAGTTACACCTGAAGACTGCATCAAGAAACTTTTCAAAGGCTTGAGTTATTAAGAGTGAGTGTAGGATTTTCCCGACGGTTGCGCTTTTGGCATCACCCTGAATTCAACGTTACTTCAGAATCTGTGACAGCACGGCTCCAGAGGAATAAAATTACAGTTTTTCCATGGCTTTCGACGAGTCTTCAGTTGAATGCGCTTAAAATCTATGATGAAAAATTGAGAGTTCAAAGGATTTTTATGGCATAAAAAAAAATTCTTCCAGAATTGGTACGCGTAGCCTTTGATGAACTTACTAATGTCCTAAGGGGGAATTTTTCGAACATGTTTGAAAAATTTCAAAACCGTTTGATGGAAGTTTACTAGATATCTTACGATCATGCTGTTGACTTTTAAAATTGTCACTATGTTTCCTCGTTCTAACTGAACGAATATGCTTGGTTGTACATTTTTTTTGAGTAATTTGATGCTTGTATGATGTTTCTTGTTCGGTTTGTTTAATATGTTATCCAGAAAACTTAGATTTCAATTTTCTATCGTGAAACCATTTGCGTTAAAAAGTACATAAGCATAGGAGCTTTAAGTTTCAATGAATGATAGAAGTGTCGAAAATTGTTGGGTATAAGAATAGTTTCGTGACCATGATTATTTAAATGAAAAAACACTATTTTCATTGAAATAAAATAACTTTCTTAACATATCGCGCTTGTAAATAAGCTTTTGCGCTGCATTACAGCTAGTGATTTAAAACGAGTATTTATTTTCTTGTAAATATTCCCATGTGACGCACAGAGTTTATTTCGAGTTTCAACATACACCCTGAAATTAAGCGTGTATTTTCATCGGAGCTTACGTCATTAATTTCTTTCACAATCTTTCGAGCATCCGTATTAAAAAATTGTGTTCATCTTTTCATTTGGTCTTTGACGAATTTTATTTTTGCACTTTCCCTGACAAAGCGTGCTGACATCTTTTGAAGTTTCTGGCACTCCTCCGTCACAAAAATGCAGTGTCTCGTTACGGTGAAGTTTGCATCTTAAAAGCGTGCCACGAATGCTTGAAGCTCTTGGTCAATTTTGCCCTAGTAAGAAATTGGCTGAAGATATAGCCCAAGTTGTGACTCAAGAGTCAACAATTGATACGGCAAGTAGGGACCAGCACCCCCGTGTCCCAACAGCCCCATAACACGTGGGGACAGCACCCCCATGTCCCAACAACCCCATAACACGTGGGGACAGCACCCCCGTGTCCCAACAACCCCATAACACGTGGGAACAGCACCCCCG
>JACJUY010007631.1:32151-42581 GCA_014220935.1 Platorchestia sp. MABIK
CATAACACGTGGGGACAGCACTCCCGTGTCCCAACAGCCTCATAACACGTGGGGACAGCACCCCCGTGTTCCAACAGCCCCATAACACGTGGGGACAGCACCCCCGTGTCCCAACAGCCCCATAACACGTGGGGACAGCACTCCCGTGTCCCAACAGCCCCATAACACATGGAGACAGTACTCCCGTGTAACAGCTCTCGTGACACGTCGGTCGCTGAACCCGAACGGCTTGGCCTCAGATGACCACGATAGTTCTTGTTTCTGCCGTAGCAAGCAATGTTTGTCTTGCTAGCAGGGCTTTTCTGATCTTTTTGCTGAGAGAAATGTCGTGTTCGCTCTCAACTTTCCTAAAAAGTGTGTTGTCCGCACTTGACTGTAATTGGAAATGGGATTTGAGCTTTCAAATGTTCGTGTAAATGAACCCTGCGTGTTTAACAAATGTGTTCTGTGCACTCAACTGTACTTGGGAATGGACTTTGAAAGAAAGAAAAGAAAGAAAAACAGTTTATTTCCAATAGAGATGGGACAAAATTACCATCATTGGTTTTTAAAATATCTTAAAGTTAATACACTTAAATGATACACACACACGAGTATTGTAATACCCATGTCACTAGTCGAAAAATGATTGAGGGCAATGTACTCCTAATCTTGCTTAAACTACATTTGATGATACATGTAATGATAATTATAAGAGATAACACAACTTCATGACTTTTGACAGCTTACATATACATGACATAAAACTTCGAAATTCTTGACGCCAGGAAATACTATATGAGTCGCTTATTTCGGCCGATGTTCAAAAATATCATTTCAAGGAAAGCGTAAAAAAAAATATATATAAGCATGTGGAACACGAGGATTACAAGTTTTGGATTTCTAATAACACCATTTTAACATAAAGATCATTAGTTGATATGCATTTTATTTGAAAATAAATGGATGATCACACAAAAATGTATAGTTTTTGCATTCTAATTTTCGTGAAAATGCGCCCTGCGAACTCAACTCCGCTTAAAAACGGGCTGTGAGCTCTCAACTGTTTGCGACATTGATCTTAAAAGAATCACGTCATCTTGTACCGAGATTTGCTTAGTTTTTTCGCAATCGAGGCTGAGATACGCTCGTGGAAATATTCTGCGCTTATGGTATCAATTCATTTGTGTACAATGCTAGGTCAATGGTTCGTTTGTGTGCATTGGTTGTTGATACCTACGCCAAGGGATGATTACATCATCTATACAAAACCACACAATTTTGTGCGTAAAAAATAAAGTACAGTAAAAGTTATAGATTTTTGTTTGCTCACTGAGGAGAAGTATTCGTATGTTTATGTGCGTTTAAGCTGTGCTATGAAACATAGACATTAGTTGAATATTACAATGATGTTTTATTGCACAAAACATTTTGAGCCGAGCGAGACCTTGCTTAGTATCATATGAACCTCATCTCCTCTTTTGTTGACATCTGCGGTATCTAAAAGACTGTCTTCACTGAGCCAAAACTCCGAAAATTTTTTTCAACAAACATGAAACGGATTAGGAGCCTTTACGGCCAATCGGAATGCGTTGTAAAATAAACGATATTACGCTAGGTGAAATAATACGAGTGATGGTCTTGTATTGCAGACACTTGAGGCGATGTCGAGCAGCAGGGGGTCCCCACACCCCCGCCCCCGCCCCTCATCCTGGTGCCCCAGAGGAGAGTCCCCTCTCCATGTGGTGCAGGAGGCGCCCTCCCCCCAGAACACACCGCCGCAGGGCACGCTCGGTGAGTCTTGAGGTCTTCCCAGTCCACTCCCCTGCGCTGATTACTGGAGGCATTCCTGCTGTGTTCTGGTGCCGTGCTCCAAACAGCGCAATCTAGAGCTGTGTTGTGGTGCCGTGCTTCAAACAATGCAATCTTGAGTCCCTTTGTGGTTGCTGTACTAACAGCCAACGCAATCTAAAGCTGCATTGTGGTTGCCGTATCCAAATCTAGAGTCAAGTGAAGATTGAATATGAAGAGTGAAGATAAAAATTAATCGAGAAATGCTTAATAAACTCTTTTGGTACCGTGATGAAAGGTTGCAATTATTACAGCACATGTCAGCTCTTAATAACTGAAAAGCTGTTTCACATTTAAAGCAACGAGACAAGGATTAACTTGATCCATGTACCAAAACATTTTAAAATATCATTTGTTACTTATTTGCCCTCAGCTATTCTATCGCTAACTTGGTCCCTATTAAAATTTTTTCCTCTGACGCAGTAGACGCAGTAGACAAATAACTATTGTTATTTTTGGATCAAATTCTGTTATTATTATTTATTATTGTACTATTATTTATTACTATTCTATAACTATTTTATTATTATTCATTCTTTTATTATTTCTGAAATTATTATTTTGTCATTATTTCAATGGTGACTGTTTCACACTGCAGGTTGCGCAACGCTGCCGCCGCCAGCAGCGTCCCCTCGCACAACCCCCACGCCGTTCAAAGGGCGCCGCCCCAGCCTAGGGAGCTCAGAGTCCCTGTCGGGGGCCTTCATCCCCCAGTCCCCGTGTCATCCCCAGCCCTTCCAGCCCCACCACCACAGCCAATCACAATCTTTCCAGTCCCACCACAGCCAATCACAGTCGTTCCAGTCTTTGCAGAACCAATCACAATCGTTCCAGTCTCACCAGAACCAATCACAGTCGTTCCAGTCACACCACAGCCAATCGCAGCAGTTCCAGCCAGTTCATCATGTCCAGCTTACGTTTCCTGCCAGTAATGGCATTCATGACCATCCAGGAAGCCCAGTTGCTGGACAGGCTGCTGGGTCTGGATCTCATGGCAACGGAGACTGGACGCCTGGATCGCTGCAAGCCATGTCTTCGTCTCCCTCTTACGTCAACAGATCTGTGAGTCTTGGTTCCTCTAGAGTCATCGCTCACTGTTTTGCAGTGTGGGAAAATTACTGCTTGAGGTGTGTCCTTGTTGAACTATTTTAGACCAATTATCCCTGCATTGATGTGTCCAATATCTTTGGAACGCTTCTAATATCTCGCTTAACTGAATTTCTTACATATTTCGATTTAAAAATGCCTCACTTAACTGAAACGCAAATTAACAAAACTATTGCAAATTTTCGGCGTTGATGAGTGCATCCATGTCAGGTAAATATACTTTTGACAGTTCACCTGGTTTTTAATTTTAAGGTAGTACGTGTTATAGCTCGCCAGTTTAAATGCCCTTTTCAATGGGAATTTTGCTCTATAATGCAGGTATTCTTGACACATGAGCCCGGTTGTGCAGCTTGTGCATCAATTAATGTGTATGCATACTTTACCTTGTAGTCTTGCATTTAACTGCGAGGTTTCCGAGCACAATGGTTGAAGTGTTCGTGCTGGTGATATTCATTAATGTGATATTGCTGAGTGAACACTTCCTGAATAGTTTCCGGATCTTAGCAAAACTTGCTCCAGGAGTTATGAGTTTTATGTACTTGTTTTAAGAATTCGACAGACACGCAAATGATGAGGTTCCTTTTGCGTAATTGATTTGCTTGATAAGGCGCCTCTTTATTCCTACTCCTTAACTGACTTTTTGTTTCGACAACTTTCTTGTTCGCGAAATCGATTATTACTGAGTTGCAGAAGTCATAACTGTAAGAAAAAGTGTGCTTTCTACGTTTCAGTTTCAAAGTGAACAATGCTCAGTTGGGGTCTTGTTTTTGAGTGAGATGAAATACTTTAAACAAACTGTTGAAAAAAAGATTTGCTGAGCAGTTGCTTGAGGAATAGTGGAAGGACATTTTCTGTCAAAACTCAAATGCTAGTCTACGGAATTTAGCCGTAAGATTTTATTTACTATTCTTTTTGATCATCATTAATGATACGAGAGTATCAAAGTTTTACATTGGGATAGGAATTACACAAAAGCATATTTTAAACAGTCCTATTGCATGGTAACACCATTGGTAGTGTGGTTGCTCTACAAGCAGCGTGTAATATTTAATCCCATAATTAGATAAGACAAGCCTTTACCTGGAGCAACACTTCAGAGCTGGAGGAGCTCAAAAATTTCTTTCGACGTGTAAAATAGAGGTAAAATAGATCTTTGTCGAAGAGGCCGTGCATACTGTAGTAGTAACTTAAGTCCCTGTAACAGAAGCACTAAATATTATAGCTATAACCTCGAGCCCTGTTATAGATACTGCGCGCTATAGCAGTAATACAGAGCCCTGGAACAGAAATACTATGAAAACATAGAGTCTTGTAATAGAGCCACTGTATTGCATAGCAGTAACATGGAGCCCTGTAATAGAGACACTGTATTGCATAGCAGTAACATGGAGCCCTGTAATAGAGACACTGTATTGCATAGCAGTAACATGGAGCCCTGTAATAGAGCCACTGTATTGCATAGCAGTAACATGGAGCCCTGTAATAGAGACACTGTATTGCATAGCAGTAACATGGAGCCCTGTAATAGAGATACTGTATTGCATAGCAGTAACATATAGCCCTGTAATAGAGACACTATATTGCATAGCAGTAACATGGAGCCCTGTAATAGAGACACTGTATTGCATAGCAGTAACATGGAGCCTTGTAATAGAGACACTGCATGTTATAACAAAATTAGGTTTATATACAACAACAAAATATATGATGGTAAGAGACTTGGGTAACAATTCAAGAATGGGCCACCACTTTCGCTTATTTTTTAGACTTTAATTCTAATGTTTACAGAAAATTTTCCCGAATGATGGGAACATGAAATCCATTTGACTTATTTGTCTCACTAAATAATGATAATTTCACTCAATAAATTCTCATGAAAAATAAATGAATGCTCGGTTTCTGCATTTTGGATCTCATTTTGTGAGCGTATCGTATTTGCGAATATTCACACTGAAGAAATACATGTTGTTTTGCCAAATTTTCTGCAATCCTGAAATGGTGATGTGTTTCATTTCACAATAAACCCGTCCTGTAAATGATTTGATCAATTCTACTTTATTATGGGCATATCTTTACAATTAACTCGAGGTTTTACGATGGGATTGAAGTCCTAATTTTGTGTTTTCTTAGGACCAGCAACGTCAGTACCGTCCGTCACCGCTGCTGCTTCCCAACTCAAGTTTTGAGGTGAGGTTTGAGGTTGGGTTGTCTCATACCGCTCGTCGCCCATGTTATGTACAGGGCCAATCCTGCATTTTCAAGAAGGCTTTGGAAGCCTAAATGACAGGCGGGGAAAGTTTAAATGGTTTTTAGATGACTAATAATTGATAGATAACAATTAATAAGATAGTAGTAGACTTATAAAAATTAAAGAAATAGTAGTAGACTTATAAAATTAATAAGATAGTAATAGACTGATGAAAATTAATAAGAGACTGTAGACTTATAAAAAAAAATTAGATGGAAGTAGGCTTACAATAATTAATAAGACTGTAGCAATAAATTCTTTAAAAATACGTACATTTAATTTTTACAGGTTTCTTGAAAATGCAGGATTGACTACATTTTCTCGCTATTTTTTCGCACCCTGTATTGAGGAGGAAGATTTAATAATGTTTTTTACAATTTTGCACTTCCATTCTACGTTATTCAGTCATGCTCTAAAAATCCTCCACTACAGGGCAAAGGCTAGGCAATAGGTTTAGGTTAGTTAGGATTGTCTTTCCTATTCAATATGGACTGGCGTCCCTAGGGGAAATACTGTTAGGTTAGTCGCAGATAGGCTTCTATCTCTTGCAGCCACTTTGAATCACTCAGTTTTCCTGGTTTCTTTTTATCATTCCTTCGTATTTTCTTCCTTCTCAACTTACAGTTCCCATGCGCAATGTATCCTGTGTGGAAACACATCTTGTGCATAGATTCTCCGTCTTCCATAGTCCATACTACACGATTCTTTCTTTTTCCTTTGTTAACATATTTTATGCAGAAAAAAGTCATAAATGATCACTATACTACAACTAATCACATTGATCTTACTAGGCCCGTTTGTAAGGTTTTCGTTTACAACATTCTCCTGGATTTTCTTGCGCAAACAAGTATGTACTGCTGATAAGTCAGATTGCTGGCAAGTGATGATTTTAGTTTTGAACTGATGAAATTTTCATGTGTGACATTTGTAAAGTTAGAGCTTTTCAATTAAAGGAATGCTCGATGAAATGCTGAAAATTTCTCCTGAACTTTCTAATGTTTTTTCTCGCTCTTACCATTCGCTTCAGTATTTTAATATATGTGCTTCTAATTGCAGAATATTTCTTCTACTAAAATTAAAGAAAAATGTATCCTGACAGGATGGCCGTTCCCCTCCCATTTCCCGGCAGGGTTCTCTCAAGGTAAATTTCTTTAAGTGTAAATAGTGTGAAATGCGTGTAAGAGAATGTGTGAATTCATACTATGAGAACAAGTGCAATCGTAAGCGTTAATGCAACCACACGGACTGGGTCGAATTGAATTTCCCTAATTAATGAGTTAGGGAAACCCGAATATACTGAACTCAATGAACAAAATTAGAAAAGATTCGAACAGAATGATGATTTATTATTCCGTACGCTGGCGATGAGCTTACAGTCATTAGCGAGCCTACGGCACGAGAGAGGAAACAAGGTAGAGTCATTTCTTTGGGGGAAAATACACCTCCTCTTGTTCTACCTTGTTTCTTCTACTTGGTCTACGGTACGCTGAATGATTGTGGGTGTGTGAGATGGTGTCCCCCTACGCAAAGGTTGTAGATGCGGTCTCTCATGAAGAAAGTGTGAGACTAATTTTAGAGTGATTGTACGAACAGTTGATTATGTACATCAAAACGGCGAACATACATATTAAAAAACGACGAGCGTATTGAAACGGCAGACTTGTATTTGGGAAAAGTGTGAGCTGAGGACAGTCGATGCAGAAGTAAAGCATACTTGGCACATGGTATGGCTTAAAAATGAATTAATTTCGATAGAAAACGTAACTTCGAAAAACGTGCCATAAATGAACGTACTTTCCAACTTTTTTAAAAGATAAAGTGAGCTGAGAGTCGCCAGGAGAAAAATGATTAGAATGTTTCACGATAGACGTAAGAGACTCCTGAAATTATTTCTGAACAGAAATTATTTCTTAGTAAATAAGAAAATTGAAGGGAAGGAATCAATTTCATTTTCTACAACGCACTCCATGACTGGATTCGATTGCTGCCGTCGGTGTGAACATGCAGAGGCAAAGTGTGATTTGAACACCTCGATATTTTAAGCATGTGTGTTGATGGTCACCAGTTATACTAAAGATATTTAATCCAATGTCTGTCCGACAGCAGGACCACAGACCGCCTCTAACTCGCCACAATTCACTCAACATTCGGGAGAGAAGCTTAGTAAGAGACCGGCTTGTTCTTTGTGCAGTCTCTGAGTTTCGTGTTTTTCTGTGGTACCAGCGTGGCAGAATTGCGCATTTTTGGAAATTTCTCAAGTTTTTGGAGAAATGGTAACTCAAGTTTACGGCTATTGTTTTGGCTTTTTACGGATTTCTAGAAGTAATAACTTAGCAATTAAGGGTAATTTTTTGGATGAATTTCATTAGCAGGGCAAAACGCCGCAAGAAGAGAACCGCCAATTTTTTAATTACTTATTTTTTACGTTTTTTTATCGATAATGGCCAAAAAGTCTTTTTCGAATTTTTAAAGCGTGTATGTTCAGTAACAAAGATGCAAAGGAGAATTAAAATTGCTTTCAATTGCTTGCAAATGTGTTTGCAATTAACAGCTTGCTTTGGAATGAATACGAAATTTAATATCATCTGCTCAGTGAGGCAGCATTAGCTGTGTTTCACGCCTGCTTGATAATCTCTGTCCAACCTCACGTGTTCTACTTGAGGAAGAGCTTTTCTTTGTGCGTGGTGGAGTTTCTGAAGAAATGTTTTTAATTTGTTCATTAAATAAATGCCTAAGTTAGTTGCTGAGTCAGCAAAGTGTGTATGTTGTAGCGTAACAAACAAGAAAGATAAATGTTGTTTCTGTTTGGAAAAGAAGCGTTCTATCGGTTTATTACGTACTAACAGTCTGTTTCATTGATGCCGCAATGAGTTTACGGTGTGATATTAATCATGATAAGTTATGTTGAATTTCAGCAAAAGAAACTTGGTCTGCAACATGTGTATTTATTCGTTTCGCAGTTAGTTATAAATATCTGTATTCGTCAATTTATACTGCTAATATTCGTGTTGCTTCAATCGAAAAGTTCAATTGACTTTCAAGTCATTCTCTTGAATGAGCGCTAGTGTTATCCAAGGTACAGAGAGCTGATTCCATGTGAAAATTACTTTGTCTTATAAAATTTATTTCACGCCTTTGAGAAACCTCGCCAACGGTTTTTTTCAAATTTGTTCCAGGTTTTGGGAGCTTGTAGTCAGTTTTCATAAAATATTCCAGGTTTTTGAAAAGCTTGTTTATAGTTCAAGTCTTCATCCATTTTAGGGCTTCGTTGCAACTCACTCAGAACTCATAAACTCAAAAACTACCGACGAATGATTGTAATTTAACTAACAAATAGCACAAATCTGATTTAGTATATTTCAAACTAAATTTCATTATTCATGAAGCAGTTAACCGATCGAAATGACACAAAATTGATGACAGTTTTGCAAAACAAACCTGATTTTTCCCTCTTTCCGTTACTTTGCGAGTTCTTTGCTGCGAAAAAAGGCACTAGTAAATTGCTGATTGAAACGTTCATGGTTTTTCATTAACTTAAGAACACTGAACCAAAATTACGAACGTCAGCACTCTACTGACTAGAAAGATTTTCACTTTGGTGGTTGTGATGCGTGCAGGACCCAGCGTCGCCAGCCCTCCAGCGGCACAACTCCGTCAAGTTGAGGGACCGCCCTCCGGTGAGCCAATCAGCGCTCAATGTACTTAGCGCTTACGCGCCTCTTATTGGTGCGTGTCGTTTCCCTTGCGCGGTTGCCTTCACACGGGAACAACTCCTGTAAAATATACCTCTCGCAACTTCCTGCTAACGCTTTGCTCATGCTTTGCATTGAAATTCTTTGTGCTGCTGTAAAATTGAAGTGCTTTGGGTGTTAGAATAGCGCTCGTAGGGGGAAAATGTGAGGTCCCTCGCTGAGAGTT
Source organism: Platorchestia sp. MABIK (assembly GCA_014220935.1). Taxonomy (NCBI): domain Eukaryota; kingdom Metazoa; phylum Arthropoda; class Malacostraca; order Amphipoda; family Talitridae; genus Platorchestia; species Platorchestia sp. MABIK. Next base: position 41,255 of record JACJUY010007631.1, read on the forward strand.
GGGTATGGCTTCTGTTTCGTTCAAATAGAATAGTTTTGGTTTTGTTAAGTATTATCTCTTTCGGTTCTCTGGTTATCTGTTTTTCTGCGACTTTTATTTTTTCTTCAACTTTAACCCTATTTCACAAACTTCCTTCCCAACTTACTGTTTCTATGCGCAGGGAATCTTGAATAGGAACACTCTCTGTGTATAGATTCGACGTTTCCTTAGCTCCAGACTTAATGGTGCTTTACTCCATCTTCTCTTTCGAACACATTTACTGCGGTTAGAGAGACTCAAGCTAATATATACTCCACTTTTCAGGTGTTTAAACAAATTTCATGTAGTATTTTAATGGCAAGTAGTTGTGGTGGATTAAAACAACCATCAATCAAGTCGTTGAAAATACTTAACATGATTCACGCATTGGAAATGTGATGTTTTTCTTGGAATTCACAATAAAATTTTAAAGTGTATATTTCTTCGCTCAAATAATACACTCATTTTGTGTGAAGTTTTGATTTTTCTACGCTATCTCACTTCAGCGGACCATCACAATGTGAGGTAATCTTAGAAACATGAACGAAACATTTGAAATTCCGAACAATTTCACGCGAATTATTTAATTTGATGAATTTTTACAGTAACGATAATTGTTACTTTACATTGAGGCTTCCCAATCACACATATTTTTGGAAGGATTTCTGCTTCAAACTGACGCTTCCGCAGCACCAAATTCATGCAATAACCATACTCCAGCTTCAAACTTACAACCTCCGCTCGAGTGTATGAATGCGGGTTTTTACCAAATAATTCCGTGTTCCACGACTGTTTCCTCAATGCTGTGGAGGAGACCGGCATGAAGTAGGAAGCAGGAAAAGCTGTTGTTGCAACTTTTACATGAGCTTTTCTTTGCGCTTACCGTCCTTAGAAATCTAATTTTGTAGACTTCGCAATACACATTCCCGCTTGTCGGCCATTGGCTGGTTGAGTCTGTGTGCTGATGGGTTTTGTTTGCTAGTCACCGGCTAGTTGTTGACAACAGCCCACTTACTGACCAGGACCCATTTGCTGATCACTGACCGCTCGCCAGCCAGAAAATACTTGCTGGCCATTGCCCACTTACTGACTGACCATTGCCCACCTGATGATCACAGTCCACTTACTGACTACAGCCCGCTTGCTGACCACAGCCCACTTGCTGACCACAGCCCACTTGCTGACCACAGCCCGCTTGCTGACCACAGCCCACTTGCTGACTAGAGCCCACTTGCTGAACACAGCCCACTTTCTGACCAAAGCCCACTTGCTGACTAAAGCCCACTTGCTGACCACAACCCACTTGCTG
>JACJUY010007632.1:9878-35595 GCA_014220935.1 Platorchestia sp. MABIK
ATATGTTACTTTTAGTCGATATAAATCATCGAATTCGATAACAGATTAACATGAAAACTCGAACAATGAATTCGATTTTTCGTTCAGTTTAGTGTACGTTCATGTGTTCTTGAATAATGGCATTGTGAACGTAGGATGCTTCCGTAGGATGCCCTAGAAGTTATTGAACTTAGTTTGGCCTGCAAGTATTTATATCGCAACCAGTTAATCGAATTCATTCTTAGTAATGTTTCTAGCGAAGTTGTACTTGTGAAAATAAAAATGGTTAACGTCTTAAAGCTACAAAAAATTCTTATCCTCTCAAGAAAATAAAAAAAGGCAGAATGTAAGAGGGTAGGCTGCTATTTCTCCATATTCATTTGTCCCAACGTAATCTTTAATTGCCTTGCTACACTGGAAAGACTTGCTTCATATTTACAGCATTGATGCGGCTGAACTCCGCTGATCAATTTGTTGATTTCGTTTCTTTTACATTTATTTTGTTTTAATTTTAACTCCCTTCGAACATGCTATACTGATAACCAAGAACTTTTTGCTCCACACGCTGACGCAAGTAAAGTTCTGATTATTTTATAATCATACTTCTTGTTCTGTCAATGGTTATGTGTTAAAATTTTCTTGTCGCACGCCTTGACTTAAATAGCGTTCTGAATGTTTAATGATTATACTTCTGCAAATCCATAAGCGTAATGATGTGCATAATTCATAATCTATTAGTTTGATGATGCATAGCTATTAATGTCTTGCCGCGTAATTAGTCATGAACTGAAGAAAAGGAATTTAATGCCCACTGCTGCGTTTCACTAATTTGGTCCTAAGAAGAGGATCCTATCACTCTTAGAAATTGTTCCGGTTAAAAACCTTGTCACTAAAACTAATCTCACATTCTATGACCAAGTATGTAAAAATACAGAAATATTACAGCTTGCTGCAGAGATTGAAAAAACAGTTTTTCACAAATTTAATGTTTTTGGTAATGAAGATCTGGCTATTTTTTATTTAAAGGCCCTTTGAACTCGGCTGAAAGTGTGCGAATACTCTTTTAACCAAATAAACACTTCCAGCAAAGAAAGTAAAATAGCTTAAGAGATATGTGCAAATTCTGATTGAGTTTCTCAAAAACACTATCGATGAAATCAAACGTGTGTAACATATCTACATGAACTGAAAGTCTACATCACCTGACGGTTGCGGCATTACAACAGTCGTAAATTATGTCGAAAACATCGAGCAGGACCTCCGGCATAACTTCTCGCCAAGATAACTCATACTTTTCCGGCCGTTACAGGCGCTAGTTTACTCTTTCGTGAGGTGTTTGGTCCCAAGTTTTGCGAGGCAAAGTTGGGACCCTCGAGCGACTGAATCATGGATACGAGCAGCCAACTTATTTGGGTGAAAATGATCGCGTTCTCTTCGTATTGCTTCCACATGAGGCCGTGGCAATAAAACGAATTTTAGGTCCACTCATCATCGCCGTGATGGGTTGAGTGACTTTCTGTTCTTCAAGTCTTCTCACTCACGGAAAGTAAGGTATAATGCGAACCATTTTTAATATCTAGCGCAAACGTGAGAACTATAACAAGACTGACTAATATTTTTATAACAACTTGCAAATATGGCAACTAAAATTCTTATTCAACATATTTAGAAGTTTTATTCATTTTTCAAAATGATAGTGCGCTGAGTGACTGTCCTTTAACGAGGTCTTTTAACTACTGGAAAATAACACTTTATATATTGCACTATAGGACGTAAATTCAACGTAAATTTACTTCAAAAGGTGGTCAGTCTTCCAGAGAGAACAATCAAAACCGTAACCAGTCAGGATTAATTTACACCTATCCACCTCTTGAAATGAACATTACGTTTATTGGCCAAATGAAGTGGGCATGCAAAGAACACTTATTATTTAGGGCATCAGCTAATATATTGCAAACAAAAATAATGTGTTTATTAACAATGGATGTTATGAATCAGGACGATGCGACCTTATAATCATTTATCATAGATGTTGTGAAAATTGATTCCCAGGACATTTTATTCCATCTATGAACAATCTTACCAAGAAGGCATTTGAAAAATAATTCTGTTTTTGACGCCACGTGTGAATTAAAATAGCTGCCATCCTCTTCTGATAACGTCATCTCACTCATAGCCAAATAGATAATCACTGCAGCTCACTTAAAGAGCAATGATCTAATCTGACTGAAGCGAATAGTAGCTTAATTACGAAGCGGGTTATGATTAGACGGAACAAGTCCAGAGGAATAAGATGGATTTCTTCACCGATCCTTGCAAAAGATCTTTGGTTAATCGAGCTGAGTGAGGGTGAGCTCCATCGTGATTGAAGTATGATACATTGCTCATTTATCCATCTCTTTTAAATGTGGGAAGGCTTGGTGTTAACGCAATTTTGAAACAGCAAAGGAAATTGAATGTACAAACATTGTCATTGCTCCTTTGTAATTATAATTCAGCAACTTCGAACGACAATGATTTTAATTGTGCACCAGTGAAATGAGAAGCTTTATGTTTTGTAGTGTCTGTGACGTTTCCTACCTCGGCCCCCAAATGTTGTGCTTTCTTGATCGATTGCGGCTAATTGAAATGCTTTAGTCCACCGCTGCTTTCTGGCGAAGGAAAATTTCCTAATGGACGTGCTAGATATTTTCGCTCCATGGTTGGGTTTTTCTCATATTTTTTTCAGTTGTGAATAATACTGCCACCTCCACTTAAGTGATTTGATATTTAATTTATCTCATTGCTCTCGTAAATTACTAATTATTGCCTAACCAATAATGTTAGCATGAATGATGCTTAGTGAACATATTTCAGTTACAACAAATAACCATTATAAAATAATATTAATTTTCTCCGTTTGATTTTGGAACAGAGCGTAATTAAGAAAATTTGGGCAGCAGATAAGAGATTTGTCACTGAAAGATGGACGATCGTTTTCAATGACTTAAGGAGCACAAAAAATACCGAATCTGGCTACACCCATTACTTACGCAGGGTCGACGTTGCGAAAATGATAGAGATCGCCTACACACAACCAGAATACGGTCGTCTCTTGCAACTAATTGGTACAATCGATTCTAAAAATAAGGGAACTATTAGGATTTACTTGTAATGACTGATTCCTTATAGATGACATTCTAAGTTAACACTTCAAACTGACCTCTGGGCCTGACAATTATGCTTTACCTGCATCTATTCTCAAATAGCTCTGACTCTCACTGAGTCTTGAAGAGGTAGATGAATACTGCTGTCCCTGTGAAAGTACCGGTGTCTCGTGTGATATAATCATCTTACCTTCCTTAACACACAACGTGAGCAATCCAAAACGTGTTTCCAATTATATGTACTAAGCAAAATTGTTACGAGTGCTCCCACAAGGCGGTACCCACACGACGAACACCACCATGTCCACCTGAGGCAGCAGGGGACGCTCCGACCGACTGGCCGGACGCCTGCACTGCGGGGCTCGGGCCAACGTCACATCCCAGCCGCGGCGGCCACTCTGAGACGAAGACCTACCACACTTACCTGATGTCAGATGTCCACGCCGAGAGAAGTTTTTTCCGTAATGATTTTCTTGTGTCATTGTTTGATTTAATTTTTGTGAAAACTATATAAGATGTTATTAGCAACGAACAAAATATTAATCAATGTTTCTATTAAAAATATAACTTAAATATAAAATCATCACACGCGTTGAATACCTGAAAATTCGATTATAACCGTCACAAGACTGCTCCTGTAGAGTCACTGCGGTGGACGTGCTTCCCTCGGGAGACTAGGAGGCATTCTGCACGTGGCAGCGATTGGCGAATGTAATGTTTCTGACCCGCGTGCCTTTCGGGCATGGCGAGGAACTATTTCGATAAAATCGCCCTGTTGTCATTAAATATTGAATTTAAGTAACGTGTCGACGTACTTGAAGTTCCCATGCCAATCGCCAATCACCAACCTACGAGTAAAGCTGAGGGTCATTATTTACCTGTATTTACACGAGCCCTTTTCATTCCATCTGATTCACGCGTAGGGTTATCTTTGACAGGTAGCATTATCTTTGATGTAGGAGGTTCATCTTTGATGAAGTAGGCATATCTTTGATGCGCCAAGCAATTCCAAAATTCTTTCCTTTTAGGTGGTTAACTCTCGGTGTGGTTGAGGTCATCTCACTTCCCTGTTGAACATGAAGTGGCATGTTGTCTCTGACGTTATTGTGTCGATAATATTAGAGTGCTACCCCACGCTACTTTAAATGATACCTATTACATTGAAGCCTTGAACAAATGGTAAATCTCATCATAGGATAAGTTTTTATCTGAACTACGAATGACTTATACATCTTGTGAATGATTAATGGAGTATTGGAGTGACAAGAAATACGTCATTATGACGAATATAAAAAATGACGATGATGATGATGATGATGATGATGATGATGATGATGATGATGATGATGATGATGATGATAATGATGATGATGATGATGATGATGATGATGATGATGATGATGATGATGATGTTTCGAGTGCAGATAAATTGTTCCGCATAGCACACATTTTTAAATTTATATAACGACAAAGTCATGTGTTGATCACGGAAAACTGGAAAGGAAATAATTTGTAGAGATGGAGCTACAACAGGATCAAGAAATCGCAAGCTTAATAGGTCCATAACAATTGGCGCCATAGCAGTGGAATTGAAAAACTCCAATTAAATAGATACAAAACATAAGCACAATGAACAACTACAAAATGTGACAAAATCTTAGCATTGACCAATGGCGCTGCATGACGCAGGTCGGGGCAGTTCGCCACGAGCCATATACGCACGCACGGAGCGTGATGCAGCTGTAGTGTTAATGTAGTTCAAGACCAAATCTCCGAACACTCTTTTCTACATTTTAGCGAACGCATTTTTGGTCCCATAAGAATGGAATGCAGTTGATCTGTGAGCAATAGACTCATCATTTTACTATTTATTAGGTTATGAAGCACATATTTTATTTGACGAAAACGCAAGTTAATTGAAAATTTAAATACGAAGAATAAAATACTAGAGAAGGACAGAGGATCGCAGGGTATAGAGGAGTCAGCTACGGCACAGGATCGAGGTTAGGACAGCCACTTCATTCTGCAATACGGATTCACGCCGACAAGTGCAATTCAATAATCGCCAACAGTAATTTTTTAATCAAAGGGCAGGGCTCAAGTTTCACTGACGTACGGTATTTTAAAATCTGCATATTTTAAAGGGTAGACCAGCACTGAATGATACGTCTAGTTCTTTACCGTAGTGAATTTATATCTAATTATTGTAATCTCATGAACTGAAAGTACTCATAACTGATCACATTAATTTCAAGTCATGTGTTTTTTTCAGCTGATGATGGGATTTATCCCGAGACATTCTAAAAATGTTTAGTATTTTATTCTTCACTTTTAAATTTTTATAGGGTCATTTAAAAAAAAAAATTCAGTGAATCTTACTAATTATAAATTGCAGTATTTTGTTCTCAAATGAATTATGAGTTAGCAACATGGAAAAAACCATCTTGCATTTTGATCACTCACCTTGAAAACTCAGCTCAGCCTGCTTTATTTTCGTACATCAACAAAATAATCGTAAAACACTGAAAATAACTCTGTGCGACGTAATTTTTCATCTCCCCGACGTAGGTTTTCAAGTAGTAGTCGCCGCTACTGTGCATTTCTTTCTCAAAACAAGACCAAAATAACAAAAAATAACCTCCACTGATTGCAGCTCCGACTGTTGTTCAGAAATTTCGCGCGCGAATTGCTTCAATGGTTAGCAAGTGTTCGTAAAGCTCCAGTGATTTCACGCTTACTCACCTCTTTGCAAAAGTTTCACACTATTTACTAACTGCCCACTCAAACCTCCGAGGCGGATAAAAACCGCTACAAACTCCCCTTGAACTCGACTCACGCCGTACGTATTGCCTTGCTACGGCTGAGATTGACTTCACCATCGGAAATTTGCAGGGGAACCTAAATGAGGGAGCAGTTGGCGATGGATTCACCAGACGCGGATCAATAGAGCTATACTTAAGGGTGAGTCCAGGAATAGGACTTAGTTTTATCCGATGTAATCAAAAGTCTGGCTTGAGAAAATAGCTCCGCGAAACTCAGGATGATGTGCCATAAGTCACGAGAATTACTTGATCCAGGCATGCCAAGTAGCGGTTTCTTCCATCTATAAATGATACACAAAAAACGTTAGCGAGACACTAACGTCTATTGCAAGACTTATGATTTCGCATGTGCCGCCTTCATCGGTGTGCCAAATACTTGTAACTTTTCCTATAATTAATATGAGCCCAAGAGAACTACGTGAAAACTCTTCATAATAATTCGTGAGTTACGACGGCCAGGTCGGCGTGGGCTGCTTGAGTGTGGTGAATTACGACGTCGTAATTGTTGTCGTACGCTCGCCAAGTCCGCATTACCTGGTTTGTGATATCTGTGCTATTTTTGTGCGCAGTCTTACTCATCGTACCTCAAATATGAAAGAATTACACTATCAATGCCAGGTCTCATCTGATATTATTAAAGGAATGTTTCTGTCTAGGTGATGAGTTTCATGAAAATTTTGAGCGTCTCAATAAAATTGAGAAAAAATTCTGTTGTCTCTCGAAACTTAATGAGACTCTGATACGCTCAGCTGTGTTAAAAATATATAAAAGTAAATTCAGGTCAAAATATCTAAAATTGTATTTGAATAGTTGCACCTCGGGCATCATTTGTTCAATTGGAATCATTAAGAAAATTAGAAGAACATTAGCTCTAGTAAAATGAGTGAGCAATGTATTACGAAATAGTGTAGTAGTTTCAAACAGGACGATTAATTTTTTTAGACTTGAAAAATTCTCATAGTCAATGGTATTGATGTTTCACGCGTAACACCCAACTGATATTGTTTGCTGCCCTTCCTCGTTAAGTAGAATAAATCACGTGACCAGCCAATAAACAAATTTTTGTTTCTCTTGTTCATTCTGTAAAACGAAGTTACCTTTTTTGTCTTATTTGCTACTCACAACAGGTAAGATATTGTAAATTGATTATTATAGTAATCAATACTAAACATCAATATTCTTTTAGTCAAAGTAGATTTAGACGTCGTAAAACAATCCCGTCGAGTATAAAATTAAATTCGGCAGATTTGTAGCTTCAACAACTGATAAAAATTAACAAATTAAACCAATTTTTTTCTCAATAAATTTGAGTACGGGCCCAATAAACGGACCCTACAACATGAAACAGATGAATAACAGTAAAAATGACACTATTACTCAGTATGAAAATTTGAACTTCACGCCGAACAGAAGCATTGCCTCAAACACTGTGGTGGTGACATGCCTCACACACTGTGGTGGTGACATGCCTCACACACTGTGGTGGTGACATGCCTCACACACTGTGGTGGTGACATGCCTCACACACTGTGGTGGTGACATGCCTCACACACTGTGGTGGTGACATGCCTCACTCACTGTGGTGGTGACATGCCTCACTCACTGTGGTGGTGACATGCCTCACACACTGTGGTGGTGACATGCTCATCCCAAACAATGGTACACAATGGGGGGCCTGCAACGAAGAAGCAAAATGTACATTGTATACAAGAGGCATTTGTTTACGCTCAAACAAATCATCAGAAAAATGCGGAGAGCAACAATTAAAGGAAGCTGGAACCATGATGGCTGCGACGTAGAACTCTTATAAATTTTTGCTGTTCCCTTTACCAAGTTTTACTACACTAAAGCTAGAATTTAAATGCGTTTGCAATAAATTATGTATATTTTAACACCGGTTCTCATTTTAATCTTACGCGTGAGATTCCCCACAAATCGACCTGTTGCAAATGTAGTATTTAATTGTTCTACAAAACAAATAATTTTACTTAACGATTGTTTCGTGCATTAGAGAGATAGTGGTTTACGAATTGACAACAAACATTTCATTTATTATATAATCACCCTTCATAATAAATCCCGTTTTCTTCCTCTCAACGCACACCGGACGCGAGCAAAAATACCTCACGGGAGGTGAGACGATCGCCTCCCACTAATGGGCTCCCCGTCCCCCCCTTCTGAGAATGTCAATTTCAGGACTCGTGTTCATTTAGCACTTAAAGTTACTCTCGAACAAGCGTGGGCAAGTCGTAAAGATTGCCTTAATAAACTCACATTCAAAATGGCAATAATAAATTAGCAATTTTATGGCCAATAAGATGGTTTACGGTTCATAAAAAGAGCACAACTTGAATTGCTGTCGTTCCAACCGTAATTAATGCGCAAACTCGCAAGAAATCGGAAATTGCGGGGATTCAAAATCTCCCGAGCGTGGTACGCAACTGCTTGTTCACCTGTTCTCTACGGCCTCTCTGTTCACCTGTTCTCTCAGCACACTCTGTTCACCTGTTCTCTCAGCACACTCTGTTCACCTGTTCTCTACGGCCACTCTGTTCACCTGTTCACTACAGCCACTCTGTTCACCTGTTCTCTCTGCCCACTCTGTTCACCTGTTCTCTCTGCCCACTCTGTTCACCTGTTTTCTCTGCCCACTCTGTTCACCTATTCTCTCAGCCCACTCTGTTCACCTGTTTTCTCAGCCCACTCGAGATCAGTTCACCTATTCTCTCAGCCCACTCGAGATCTGTTCACCTATTCTCTCAGCCCACTCGAGATCAGTTCACCTATTCTCTCAGCCCACTCTGTTCATTTGTTAGCACCATGCTCAGCAAGAATTGATACGGAGTCCGTTCATTTATTTTTTCTCACGTTTTATCTACCAAACTTTAGCTCCATCTTTTTTCTCAATTTTACACGAACTCAGTTTAAATTTTATGAATAGATTATTTTCCTATCAAATCTGCGCTTTTAGAGTACACTTGACCTTGAAAATTTGGCAACTGTCCTTGGTAAGTCACTCTTTTCAATATAATTATTTGTTACCTGTTGCTTGCTGCTGTTCTGCTCATTATCTCTGGCAAACTAGCGTAGCTCCATCATTTCAGCTCCATCGACTTTCCACCCAAAATGAAAAAAAATAACAAAAAATGTGACAAAATGGAAGAAAATAGAACACTTCAGTAAGAGGCTGGGAGAACTTCAAGTAAAAAGTCGATTTCTGATGAAAAAAGAAGCATGAGAATTTAATTAATTTATTTTGATTCATCAGTGCCTAATATAAAAAATATATATTTATTGCTTTTTCGACTTAATTTGAGAACGACCAAAAATAATTACTCTTAATAATACGCGTATGGTCTATCATCTAGTTATTTTATATAATAAAATCATCATTCAATTATTGGTACAAGCTACCAAATAGGAATGCTCAGTGTACTTCATGAGGCGTTCTTTCTTGAAAGAATGTGATAGAAATTAAATTCCATCGCATTTTACAAAACAAATTTCTCCTAACTCATTCACTATGAACAAAATCACAGGCATTTGGGGAATGTCCATTCAACTGTTTGCCATCTGCTCCTGTTTTCTTACTTCGTTGAAGCTATTCTTAGCTTTCAATTTAAGAAAAAAAAAGGCTTTTGACATCAACATTCTGTGTATGCACTACACACATGTCGTCTTATGTACTAATGTAGTCATATATGCTATGAATACATCTTTACCTATTTTCTTTTTATGCAAACTTCAGGGGCTGGTTCACAAATGATAATTTTTTCTCGCTGCAGTTGACTCGTGCTACATTCTTGAGTGCAATTTCTGTATTTCTATCACGGAGTAGCAACACGTCACGGCAGCAGGGAAGGGAAGCTGGTCGAGGAATCCACACAACGGGAAGAAAATTCAAATTTCCACCGTGTAAAAAATTCGCTACAATTATTTTTATGATGCCTTCACGCAAATATGTAAATATTTCTTTCAAATTAATTACATGTATAAATTAATCCTAATGAGGGAATTAGAAACCTTTTCTGCACAAAATCTGTTCTGCAGGCCGGTAACTGCGACCAATTGCATGAAGGATGTAGGAAAGAATCCCCGTATCGAATTGTTATTTATAGCGTCCAACCATTTCTCTTGTATTTAGGTGCCTAGATTCTCAAATCTATTTTCTCGCTGAGAAAAGATGCCCATTAATTAAAATTCAGTCAAGTTCCATCATTGGCGCAGCTGCATTTTGTGGAAAAATGTCATGGGCGGAAATTAAATACTTAGATCAATTGTCTTAATGTATTCATTTTTCTTTTGAAGCTAATTAGCCTCTAAAAATGCATTACCTAACGATATGTGAGCTGATACTTGCACATTTTGTACATCTAAATCGAAAAAATATCAGCTTTAGATGTTACATTGTCTAAAATGAAGTGATCAATAAGCACACTCATTAAAAGACTCTAAACCGATGCGAGTCGCGGTAACAAAATAAACGTATAACCAACCATATTTTTTCTCGCATTTTTGGGATTTCGGAGCAGTACACAAGTACGCTCGATTTGAAAATGAAAACACACATATCGCTCTCTAAAATAGATAATTAAGTACCGTATAGAAAAATCTCTTGCGAGAAAACAGTGGTCACATTTTATATCATTTAAGGACTCTAACGAACGATAATCCCTCTTAGAGAAAGCAACTTCCATTAACTAATTTTATGTAAGTTTTACCAATAAACGATGATGTCTTTCAGTCTATAAACATTACTATTACGAACAAAGTTCATTCAAATTATAACAATAAACGTGTTCACACCCTGTGGAAGCTTATTACTTCCACAAACTAATTTGATTTATGTTGTGTGGTGGACGTAATCATCTCGTGGCCAGGAGTTTTAAAATCAACACACCCGCCCATTGTGGTTGCGAGCTGTGCTGTGTTGGGGCAGTATTTACACAGATGGTTTCGCTGTACAGCCGCGGCTACGGGGCTGCTGGCAAACGCAATTCTCAGGGAGACAAAAGACGACTCTGTTAAAACACGCAGCTGACATTTGTGCATGAGCGACACGGGTGCGGTTGGAGGGATGTGTGAAAACGCGGACGTAATTTCTGTTACTATTTTGTAGAAACAAAGCGTTGAATTTGAGTTTAAGGTTCGAGTGAGATAGTGTAGAATTGGATGGAAGTTTCAAAATCGTGTGATATGAAAGATGGTAAGAAAGTTAATTGCAATCTTCGAAAATATTTTCGGTGCAAAAAAATTGTTTCCTTGGGTGTGAATGCAACCAGCGCTGAAAATTAGCTTCGAAGGCTCGCAATTCTTCACGTACTCAAATATTTATGACAGTGAAGAATGATACCGATTTCAATGTAGAAAATGCCCCCATCGTTCATTAGGCTTAAGAACTTATAAAACGTAAATTTACACACGACTCTTGAGATTGTGAAAATAAATATATCATATACACCAGAAGTTGAAATTCAGAGATAATGAAAAATAGGGGCTACAATTTATTAGAAAGATTTAATTTATTCGCCTCATTGGCATACATCGAGAATATATATTGAGCCGAAAGATTTCTTACCGCGAACAAACAGTTCTATCGTTCTGACAAGCGAAATGCATAGATGAGAAATGGTACGATTCTATGATTAAAAGAAATTCAATTCGGTTTTTTATAATTAACGTGCAGAAATTAAAGTGATGGCAGTTGTCCGCTTATTAAAATATTAATACCAATGAGATTTGTAATTCGAAAATAAAAATTTACAAACAAGTGCAAGGAAATTGAAGGAAACTTAAAAGTATTTGCATAAGTGTCGCGTTGAAAATGAGTGCAATAATATTTTGTAGATCGAAAGTACTCATTTTCTCTGCTGTGGTAGCATATTTCAAACAGAACATCTGCCTTCGCGGTCGCCCGTGATGTACGGACGCAGGATAAAAGCATAATGTAATGTAATTATTATACATGAGCGCTGCATAAGTCAACTTCAGCCTCTCCGCAAAAGTTACATTTGTTTCTCAATCAAGGAGTTAATAAATACAAAAATATGATATTTTGTTTTTCCTAAAAGATTTCTAAGCGAACCAAAAATGTTTTTTTATAAAAAACAGCTTCACGATTAAGCATTTTCATTCATTTCAAACGTCACTACAAAATATCCTTAATTGAATCAATTTCCTGATCCTCAAAAATATATTCAGATTCATTTTATTAATTGCCCCATGCACACACACACACAACACACATAAATACATTTATCAATTTCTTCATTTTGACATAGGAAATGAAATATTCGTAAAGTGTACGCGCAGACATACAGCGCGTTAACGTCCAAACTAATGAAATTTTTCATTTTTGCACAGTCACCATTATACTTTACGATGAAAGTAAAATTTAAGTCTCAAAATTTTCCTCAGGGCGCTGCAGCATCAAAATCATTTGTCGTCGACACAAATTACCGACTAAAATTCTGGTTAGCGAATGCAGGAAAACGAGAAACAAACTTTACTTTTGAATGATAATTTAAGATAACATTTGAGTTAAAAAATCTCTAACATTCCAGAAATCCTTGCTGTGCAACCATTACAAACAAAATTATACGGTTAAAATATTCCAGAAAATTCTGTTTTTATTACAATTTTCAATCAAATTCAACACACGCCGAAATCGTTTAAAACATTGCAAGAAGACGCACTAAACACTTAAAGTATGCGCCTCCACAAAAACCATCGTGCATTTTAATCATTCATGTAAAAAACATCACACATATCCTAAAAAAGATAACCAAACCAACATTTATCAGGAAAAAATAAGAAGGTGCTATTTTTGTGAAGGCGAGAGGAGCGGCTGGCATTTTATTAGTAATGATGAAGTATTGGAGTTTGGACTAAACAAGATTTGGAAACTTTAGTAATAACTTGGGACTAGAGCAGCCGGGGGAGAGGAGGGTGGTGCACCCATGCATCCTCATATCACAGCTGATACGAGTTTAACAAAGACGAACGTTATAATTATTCAAGATATTACGGAGGGACAACTCGTCGTAAATCCCGCTATTCCGTGGGGAGCCCAGTGATGATACGTAGAGACGGGTATGTGAAGGAGCTTCTCATCGCACGTTATCGGGTTCTTAAAGTTCAAGGACATTCATTTTCGGAAAAAGCAAAAATTGAAGCAAGTTAAACACACGGAATGTTGAAGTGCGAAGAGTGACGGTTCTATTACTTTGTTTGGTGCGATGCAGCCCATTTATCATTGATGATGAATTAAAAAAGAACAATTTAATGTATAATCTTTACCGCGAAATGAAAATTAGTTAAAGCGTATAATATAGAAATGTAAAAACAAATAAATGGCGTATATATGCCCAAATGAAAAATGTAAAATGCTTTTAAAAATTTAGCATGTAGGGCAAATCGTTGAAAATACGATGAGGCGTCGATAAACGTAAATTTGCATAAAAATCTGACCTTTTTCTGTAACAGCAAGAATTCTTATCATTTTGAAAACTGGAAAACATGTGTGCTAAATCGTTTCTTATACAACAACGGAGGAAATGCTAACATGATCTCCTATTCACTATTTTTCAGTTCAGAAACTAAAGCTTTCCTCTCATTCTTTATTTTTATTACATTGTTGGCGTCTTCTCTTTTTCTGTGTAGAGAAAACCTACAATTCCTTCTGGCTCTCAGTCTGCATGAAACATTGTGTCAACAGATTAGGAAACGTCTGACAGCTTTTCACGCAATATCGAAGGCGCTGCCATTCTTCTCCCTTCATTCTATCTACACTGAAAGATTGAATACTTTTCTCAGATTCTCGTCAATGTAGAGAAAATTCGACGTTTCTTCTTAGTAGTTGATACATCTTAAATGTAGTTGAATAGAATGATACATCTTAAAAATAAAAAACGCATTTTTTGCTTATGTAAATTTTTTCATCAATACAGGACGCAATACACTACTCATATGCTTCTCTGAAGCTTGCCAGTCAATAACACGAAATTCCTGCCCCTCGAAAAGTTGAAGGAGATAAACCGTTGGCACTGTAATTCTACAAGAATTGCTTTCATACTCTTCATCTGAATGTAATAAATATAATAATGTCTCTTCTGTACTTGATTCAAATAAAAAATAAAACGAAGAATAGTTTCCACTTGAGAAACCGGAATAAACTTCTCACATCATTTTAGAGAAGAATTTGCTTCTAAAACTAATCAATGTACATGTAACTAATCGATACAACATTTCTCTCGTACACTCACTCTGTGAGACAGGATTCATATAGTATTGGTGCAGTTATTCACAGGTTTTAATCTATCATTATGGTACAAGTGAGGTTTGAATATCAGAACTGCTGGCAGGAGGGATTATTTTCAGTAAAGATAAGTTGAATTGAATTCACCAATTATGGATTCCAAAGAGACGGCTACCAAATACATAATTACTACATTACTCATTAAATTTATTGCTGGAAATGCCTTCAAAATTGTTGAAAATTCTATGTATAGACCACTGCAACTGATTTTACAGGAATTCACAAAAATAGTTGAATCATATCACTAATAATCGGTCAAAAACTTCATCATCTATTTGAAACAGTCACCGATGAGGACCTACAACTGAAATGTTCGACAGATTTTCAGCTCACGGCAGAATACTTTAATTCGCTTTCGATAACCAACAATTAAATTGGGTAAACACCATAAGCCTGCGCTTAAACGAGCAAGACAAAAATTGCAGAAGCAATCAGTGAATGTGCCTGTGCGTTGATAAGAGGCGTAAAGTTAATCTTTGTAATGAGTCCGAAGCAAGCATCGCAATGGCACCAGGGCTCTCGGAAAATGGCGATCTAACGACGTCGTAGTCGTTAAGAGAATATTAGGGTAAAACACACTCCCAACGAACCTGGAATTAGCTATTAGCGCCGGTTCGGACGGTGAGTACGCTTGGGATCACCCGGCTGTCTCTTGCTGCTCACGGCTGATTCTCGAAATCATGCAGAACTTGTCGCTTAACTTGACGAAAAATCTGCTCATGTGCAGAAAAACTTATACAATTTCAGAAAATTACTAAAATTACCTGTCTCAAACATTTTGTTTCATGATACAATCTTAGTATTTATATAACGACGTGGCTGTAGACTTTGGTCAGAGGTTACATACCGCATTTCTGTGATGAGAATTCGAGCAGGAAAGTTCTACGGAGTGCACGGGTCAAAGATGTGATCATAAGTACAAAGCCCTCAGTAAAATCAAATCTGATTGACGAGGTTTATATGAGTTCCGGTTAGCGATACATGTTTTTCATTCAATTATTTCTGCATCGAAGCCGATTTGGTGAATTAAATTCACTGTAGATGCATGTGATATATTGCCAAATGTGATCGATTGATATACGTGATCTATTGATAAATGTGACCTATTTATATATGTGATCTATTAATTTATGTAAGTGATTTATTGATACATGTGATCCATTGATATGTGTGATCTATTGAGATTTATGTAACGTATTGATATTATGTATCTTATTGTGATCTCACTCAATCTCTATTTAAAACACGCAATGCAAAAATTTACAAAAAGTTTATTATTACTTGATCAAAGAATTCTCGTACCAGCAAAACCAGCTGGTCTTGGATCAAAAAGCTCACTGCCCGTACTATGGTGACGAATATTTTTTGTCGTAGATAAATGCAATTTACTAAATACAAATGTTTCATTTCCATTTTATGACAGAGAACAGCAGACTGAAGACAATAGTTAAAGCACATTGTGCTTGCTGGCATTATTCAAAGGCGTTCATAAGGAGCTATAATGCCTAATTTTCAAATACCTATAATTTTCGTATGCAAAATCCGTCCTCCTTGAGAAAAGATCCCAGGCCATCAAACCAGACTCGAGAACAAGCGATTATTGGGAAGAAACGTGCATTTCAAAAGCAGGATTTATGTACAAGGCGAGGGGTATTGGTGGACGGTTTCGGTGTTTTGACAACCAACTACATTTCAGTATAGCTGCTAGTATTTGAATGAAAACTGGTCATGAAACTTCTAACGAGAGAATGAAACCGCTAAAATGCCGACCTTATAAATGGTCCTTTTCATTTCTGACATCACCAGTACAATGTTAGGGACTTTGGGTTCACTAGGTGGCTGGGATTTCCGTGATACGTTAGTATTGTGAGACTAACCATTACTGAAGTCTCTCTTTCACCTCTTTTCAGCTCTTAGAAGTTCATGGAGTTTAAATCTGGCAAGTTTGGAGGCCACATATTGGGTGCTACGTGACCAGAAATACTGTGTAACACCATTATTGGGTTGCTGGGACTTCATGAGATAGTTCTATCTAAGTCTTGCTGATATATGGATGACCTATATGGCGTACTTCAAGTATTCAAGGTTTCAACAGCTTCCAGTGAATCCAGCAGCATTAACGCCTTATTAATGTACCTCATTGATGTACTTGACCTCTCAACAATGTTGTTTCAAAATTGCGTAAAAAATTCTGCCGTCCATTTAGAGATTGAACGTTTTGAATATTTTTTCTCTTTTTTATGCATTTGAAGCATTAACGTTCAATACGTTCAATTTCAGCCAAACCTTCTACACAATTGATCTAGGAATGTTAGAAAATTGCTCATACCTAAACTGCAGTGGATTGCGCATAGAGCAACAATGACTGCATGTCTTTTGAATCTTTGTGCTTTCATTTTATTTTATCAATAGGGTCCATAAAAATGCGACACATTGTTTTATTTGAAGGCGTGATAGAGTAAAATTAAAATGTGCTGAAATACTCACGCACACCCCGTATTTCTTTATGATTTTCTTGACGCTGCTCAAGCCAAAATTATCGCAGTAATCTTGCGCAGGGAACGCGTAATCGTCCGCGCATCTGAATCAATTAACAGCTCATGCTTTGATGTATCACCCAAGCGTGGCTGCAAACATTTCTTTGAGATTTAACATGAATAATTGTTCAATTTCTCATCACACTTTTATTCCTGTTAAACGCCACTCGGCTGCAAAAACATGACCAACAGGAATATTTTTCCTACATAAAAAATTAAAAATCAGAAACCAATATACCATAAAAATTGCGATGACTGTAAGATGAGTGAACCAGTTTGAAAATATTTTGGTGACAGTGCCTACACTCACTCCTATGAAAGATAAGAATAAAGGAGGCGATGTAAGGGAAAATTAAAACAATGTCGAGACACACAATTGATAGGCAATTAATGTCTCACCATCCGATCAGTTTTCGTAGCTGAGCTAAGCAGGTTACTGAACGCATCATCTCCGCCACTTACAGAACGTATTATCTCTGCAGGTTACGGAAAGCATTATCTAAGCTCGTTACTGAATACATTACTTCAGTAAGTAACCGAACGCAAAATTCATGTAGGTTACTGAACGCAATATCTTTATTTTGTAATGCCACTATGAGGTCACCAGAATTTGTGCGACTGAAATTTTTTTTTCGGTTTAATTCTCAGGAAGAAATCACCCGATTTCAAGCAATTTTTCTGAGAATTCGTGCCACTGACCATTGTTTTCTAGCCAAAGTGCAGTTTTCTCGCGTGGGCGAGTGGACTTCGTTGACTCCGCTTTCGAAGTATGCAACGAATTACTTGAGAACTTCAATCAAAATCTCAACCTACAATTTTTGAAAACATTCACGTTTGTTGTCAACTGCGAGAGGCAAATTTCAAAATTTGTGCGCAAAAGAAAATATACCATTTCGTGTGATTCGGAAGCAGATTTTCTACTTCATGTATGAATTATTAAAAAATAGGGTTGTAAATTTATGGTTTTGATACTTCACTAGCAATCTGCTTCTCTTGCAGCAGATTTTAGTGCTCCTGAGTCCGAGCACTGACGATATGCAAAAAGCAATTGTAATTTCATGATGAAAATAACAGCTTTGGCCACTTGGTTAAAAAAATATTCCAGCAAATATTCGCTGTTTTTATTATACAACAAGTTTTTCAGTCTCCCGATACAACGCTAAGGTGAGACGAGGTTGAGTTTAAAATTGCCTTCTTATTTCCTTTAGTTTGGCACTCTCACTGATCATGAATACTAATCTACGAGTTTTACTTTAAAGATGTTTTGGACTTCCTGAGTTTGTACGTTAACTTTAATTAAATGAAAAATGGGATGAAAAAAAATTTAGATTGAATATCTTTACAGTTTCATCTCTGATTACCTGAAGCGTAATTTGTTGTGAAATTCTCATAAAAATAGGAACTCTTTACAGGATACTTGATTTTCATTTCTGATTATCATAATTGTAATTTGTTATGAAATTCTTAAAGATTCAGTAATGGAAAACAGAACATTTTAGTTTCATTTCTGATTACCAGAATCGTAATTTGGTATGAAGTTTTCAAAGAATCGTTTCTTTGAGCCAGACACAATCATTTCTGTTTCTTCATTCTCGTAAGGTGACATTTTCTGCTCACCGGTAGTATTACTGTTAGGAATTGCCGTAAGAATTACTATTTGTAATTGATTAGTGGTAGTATAACTCCTGAGCAATAAACGTTTGATTATTCTAAGCTATGCTGGTAAAAAAAAATTAACTACAGAATTTGATTTACTTGAGGTGGAACAGAAGTTTCAGAGAACTTCGCTCCCGTTATTTCTTCATTTTTAATGCGCTGGTAGTTTCAATAGTCAAATCTACGCATCCAATGACCTGCCAAGAATTTGAGTCCATCCACCATGAACAAAAATCAATAACCTGTTGATAACTCGGAACATCGTATAAGGAGACTCACACAATAAACTGCTCCCAAAAATTCTTCCTATGGAAGTGATGGTTATTGTGAAAAGTAGGGAGAAACTAACTAGCTCTCGTATTGATGAAGGGATAGCTTAAAATTAAAAATTGAAGTTGTTACATTCAAGTAAAACTTTTTGGTTAGAACCCACAAGTCCCAATTCTGGAATCTTTGATTTAACGTAGAAACTTTGTTATCTTACATTTAGGATAGAATACTTTCAACGCAATAATCAACTGCAGATATTTGTAAATGGATCCATCCCTGTTTTCAAGGGGAGAAAAATAAACTCACACCCACGAGCAGAATGATAGAAAAACTCGAAATCCAATTTTCGTGTTATCGGGATCGTAGTGGCTGAAATAAGCGTTACTTGTTTGGATGAGATCGATAATTGTTAACAGATTTTTGTAAGCCACAAGAAAACGATGTCTGGAGTGGCATTAGAGGATCAGAAAATGGTGTTCGAACTGAGCTTGTATCCTCATTACCGATTAAGAAATCTGTAATTTGGATTTTTAGAGCCCGTAGCGGTGCCCGAAAGAAGACTGAGATTAGCACCGGGGCTGTAGCGCTAACAGCCGTCGCTAAAGGCATTCCCGCTACTGGGAACCTATCCGGGAATGATAATGTTGCCGTTCTTAGGAATAGCGGCGCGATTATGTAGCTATTTTGGTGTCTTAAATGGCTCGCTCTGAGGCTATTCAGACGATTCGGGATCTTCTTTATTCTTCTAAAGCAGTCCTGAATTGCCGAGCTGAACAGGGGGGCGGTTCTTCTTCAAATTCTGTCGCGTTTTTCGAACAATCGAAATTTTTAGATGGGATGGTATGCGTACGTCAGGCCTTCAGTACGTTCAACTTTCAGTAAAAAAATTATCGCTGCGTTCCAGCATGTTCCGATTAAACGATGGACTGCATGTGTCTTTGCTGTAAGATGCAAAAATTCTCTGAAAGGAAGATCAAACTGTCAAAGAAATATTTTTAACAGAATTTTTAACTGAATCAGAATTCATAATTCTTAATCGCATCAGAATTTCAGGCGAAACGTGTTTTTAGTCATAGGAGGGTAAAGTTTTGTCATCAAAATTCATGTTCTGTGTTAAAATATTTACTAGTCATCACAGCTAATTAATAGATGTGTGAATAACACGATTTCTGTCACGAACCAGAACTAAAATTATCAAGAGATTACCAGCCGTCAATCCACTGCTTAATACATTGAAGTACAGAGAATCAGATGCGAAGTAATAATTAATATATTGAAGTACAGAGAATCAGATGCGAAGTAATAATTAACATATTGAAGTACAGAGAATCAGATGCGAAGTAATAATTAATATATTGAAGTACAGAGAATCAGATGCGAAGTAATAATTAATACATTGAAGTACAGAGAATCAGATGCGAAGTAATAATTAATATATTGAAGTACAGAGAATCAGATGCGAAGTACTAATTAATACATTGAAGTACAGAGAATCAGATGCGAAGTAATAATTAATATATTGAAGTACAGAGAATCAGATGCGAAGTACTAATTAATACATTGAAGTGCAGAGAATCAGATGTGAAGTAATAATTAATATATTGAAGTACAGAGAATCAGATGCGAAGTACTAATAGAACTCGTCCCGAGAACCCTTGTCTCATTTTATCTCTAGGTTTATGAGTGTAAACTCACTCTTGAAATACCTTCGCAGCTCGAAAAAAAACGTGTTGACTCGAGGCTGCGTTTCTTGTTCACCTCACATACGTGCGACATGCTCACGAAATTTTCCAAAAAAGACGCAACTCGACAGTCTCCGCAGGACGACATGCGGTAACTCTTATCAAGGATTGTACGATGCTCATGTATTAAGTCGTATTGACTCATCAAATATGAGCGTGCAAAGTTGAAAACATTGTGAAGAGCACATTCATTTATCCATACCTGCACCGCAACCAGAACCAAGAACAGAAGCCAAATCAAAATGCTAAATTCAAATACTCGTAGATTGGGTGCCATAAATTGCTTTGAAATTCATTAATTTATTGAGATTTCATCTGAAAGTTGGCGAATTGTGATGGGTTATTTTTAATATTTTTCAGAGGATGTATTTCATTTCATTTTTTTTAATGGTGCTGAAAAGGCTTAGGTCATCGAAAATAATCGATAAACTTTTTCGAAATGACGTTATCTAGAATTAGGGTGGCTTACAAATACTGAAATTGTTGTAATTGGTTTTTTATTGATGTTATGAGAGAACGATCGTTTGAAATGAATTATTTATTGACTTAGTTCGTCATAAAAAGAAACAAAGCTGAGACACACGTCCTCATTGATCCCCGTTTTACCATTTTGCCCAACCCTAGCCTGTGACATGTGTGTAGGACATGTAACATTCCCTTGTATACAATGACCACTACTGAGTATAGATACAGCTCCGTAGTTGCGTATAAAGTCTTAGTTATCCCAGCTCGGTAAACAGAAGAAGTATACCTTCGCCAGATGATACCAGCAACAAACTTGTTGAAATCATCATTCGCAGAGACGTGATCTCAAAAGAAAGACAAACCAAGAGACTGCGGAAACTGCGATTCTTGCGAAGTCGAGGAGAAAGAAACCATTTCCTGCAATTAATAAGAACTCTCTTGACTGTGTAACTCACTACCACATGTGTATAATGTTCACAGTATATTTTCAAGTCTACATCAGGGTGTAAACATTTGCTGCTTGCGTAAACACGGACCGGACAGCGGCAGCGCGCATTCCTGCAGAGCGGGAGCAGCGCGGATGACATGTGAAAGTGGTCCGGCGTGCGGTTCATTTTCCAACGGCTCTCGTGATAAATTCATCACATTACTTGTAACAATGGACACAAATATTCTAAGCTTCTCCAGCAGAGAAATTGGAAATCTTCGTTCAAGAATTGGTAGTACGAGTGTTAATAAATTTCAATCCTGAATGAATTGGTTAGAATTTTTTAAACATTGCGGTGTCGGTTTGGCGAACGAAACAAAGAACGAAATTTTGCTACTTATATTATTTCCTGATTTTAGGTATCTGTGTAATTAAAAGCTAAACAGTCATGAGCACATAGACTTATTTAATGCTCTAGTGACAAGTTCTCGCAAACATCCTGACTTTAATCAACTAACGCTTCGGTGCATTGAGAGGTGCTCAAGTAAACTAAATAATTCCAACAATTTATTTCGGTTTCCATGAGTTCGGCAAAAAATTCTAACAACAAACACTATACATCGGAAAATGAAATTCAGCACCCCAATAGTTACATAAATGAGAAGTATCATTTTATCATTTAAACTTGCAAATTTTCAACAACTACGCATGAACGCATACGATAGTCAAAAATCCCTGGAACATAGTCTGACGCTGAACACCAGTTAAAACAACCGCAAACGCAGGGTTTTTTGTTTCTTCTCAATCATATCTCTAGGAAATCAAGAGAAAAGCACCTAATTTAGAAGCAGCGCAAAGCTGGCGCGCATCTGAGGCTCGAGGCCGTCGTGCACATCGCATGTTCCGGCCCTTACCTCATCAGCGGCCACAATAGTTAACAAATAAGCTTCATTGTGAGCTGTCGCTTAAACCACTCGCACCGCAAATTTAAATCAATAAACTAATGGGATGTGACGCGTGCCTCAATTACCATTACAAAATATATGCTTGGACAAATACGGGCTGTTCTCGAGCGCTATCTCCCCCGCAAGAAGAAAGCTCAGTAATGTGTATGGAAATCCATGTGCATTTGAACAGCACGGAGCTTCATAAACGTACGCAGATTGCTTCTAAGGCATCACGTTTAGGGTAACATTTTTTGCTGCTCTTATACTTCGTGCTCGTGAAAAATTGGGTCCTTCACGTTCACGTCTCGCAGTTCTGCATAAGAATAATGGCAACAATTTTGCGGTCTTCGTGAACGGGGAGAGTGTGTTGCACGATGCAGCGATTCTTGCCGCCTTCGCGGATCTTGAAGATATTTTTGGCCGTTTTTAGCTCTGCTTTTGCATCTTTAATCTCAGGGTTTTCACCTATTTTAGTCGTATTTTCGTCGCATTTCCTCCGATGGCGATCAGTTCTATGTATGTATAAATTAGACATAGTGCTTCAACGTGTTCACACGGATATCCGTGTTCTTCGACGCGGATTTATTCATTTCATGTTTTCATTTTTTATGCTTGTTCTGTTAAGAGTCTGCGCTGCTTGAAAGCTACAAATTTGTACAAATAAGTTTAAAAAATTTATGGCACAAAATATCAATACTTTAGTTTTAAATTTTTATGATGTTAGACATAGATGAAAAAGATGCAGGTTTACATGTATTTTGTTATAGGAATGAACCGATAAATTCCAAATATCAATAAAAGTTGAAGTCTTGATGAAAAATGTGATGCACGCTATATATCTAAAATTTATTCAGTCAAGGTGCACAAGTTTCAGTTTTAATGTATTACAGAAAATTAATGAAATCAAAATTCTAAAAGAACATGACTGACATCAAAAATACTGTTTGTTGCTAAATTAAAAAAAACCTCAGTCGATGTTAAATTTTTACGTTGAAGTGTCTACAAATCTTGCTCAGTAAAACCTGAAATTTATTATCGCAAAAATAAATATCCCTATTGCATTTAGAGCAGAACTCTCAGTTGAAGAATGGAATTTTTCGTGTTCTGTAACAACATTCTTTGAAATCAGTAAAATGCTGTATGTTTTTTAAATTTTCAGCAGTAAAATTCATATATTTTACTTACATTATGTCTCCGTTTGCACATTTTGCGGTACCTGCGTCTCATCAATTGTCTATTTGACATTATTTCCATCGAAATCCGGTCATTTTCTCAACGAACTTTACTGGTAAACTCAGCAGACTAGCGGACAGTTCTGCCCTACCGACAGCAGACAGAGCAGCACTAGACAGAAGATCGAGAATGACAGACAGAAGATTGATTTGGAATTGAACAAGTTTATAGGGCTGACGCAAGTCCTAACGACAACAGTTCCCGGAACTAAGTGAGAACAAAATTCTTAAATGAAGTGAAAATAAAACGATAAAATTAAGTGAAAACAAAATTGTGTAATTAGCTGGAAACAAAATTCTGAAGTTAAGTGAAAACCAAACTGTGTAATTACGTGGAAATAAAATTTGAAAGTTAAGTAGAAGTAAACTTTGAATTTGGGTGGAAACATTTTTAGAAATTCACAGCGTTATGGTACCAGCTGAAATTTGAACTAAAATATTTTTTTGTGGAAGCTACAGCTTTTCACTTTGATGAGGAAGTTTAGATAAATCTTTTTCCGTTCTAGGCTATTCAAATCTCATTCTCATCATTAAACTCAGCACAATTTATGCACAAATCTAGATAATTATGGCTCTCATCTTAATCTCCTTCAAAGCTTTAGTGAGGAAGAAGCAACGTTTGAGTTCTCCACTCATCCCACACAACTCCATGCCATGGTGCATTGTGATGCAATGTTCAATTTGCCGCAATTATTGCGCCTGTTCAATGGGAAATGTTTGGCTTCAAATTGCGTAACTGTTTGTTGTATGATCAAACGTGAATTGTATATTTAGCCTCATCCTGTGTTTTCTATCGTGCCGACACACACACACGGAAATACCAGTACAAATTCAAGCATTCTTTGTGTGCCACCATCGAGCTCAGCGTGTTACAAAGGCATTTAGATTAGAAATAAAACAAATTCCTCAATTTCTCAAATGACTTTAGGAGTGGAATTTAATTTGGTTTCAGTCGTAAAGAATCTGTTCGGCATATTAGTCCTAAAAACATTTTATAATTAGCTTCTTCATCAGATTCGGGACAGTGAGCGAACTCAGTTGTGTTTCACACACGAGGTACGAAGGCTCAAAAAACGCCGCATAAAAGATCAGTTTTGAAGTATGATTTTTTCTTCAACCTATCGCCACATTCGTGACCTGTACAGTGTTTACTTCTCTTCATTCCTTCCTGAAAACAACCGCTTAAACTCTCTCTGCCACCGCAACTCTCACGTTAAATTTCTACAGCAATTTTGTGCTGAAAAAAACGTTTTTATTTGATACGTTTTCCATGCGACTTTTAACATTTTGCAGCCATGAATAAGTTTTGTGTCTGAGGCTGATTTAGTCATCCATCTATGCCTTTTGTGAACAAATTTGTATTCGCTGAGCAAATTAGTTAGTCAATCTGTTCTATCTTTTTGTTAACCCATTAATGCATAAAGTTAACCGCCGATTCGATCGTTCTGATTTTTACAGGGAAAAATAATAACAACGTGAATGTTCTTTACGCGAATTTTTATTACAATCACAAAATGATTTTCGAAGATACTGACCGTCCAATTTTTCGACGCCATGCACTCAACTGCATGTAATCTCGATAAATGCCTGCCCTCTGCATTGTGCAACACTGTAAAAGTCTTTTAAAACACGTATTGATTATTCTTTTTAAATTGTTTCTACATTACTTTTAAATTACATCTGCTGTTATACTAAAAGTTCTCTACCAAAAACAAAGTTCGTATAATTCAATACATATTAGTTCCTACTTTTGAAATAAAAACTTATTTTTTGTTGTAGTAATTAGAAAAAACGCAATACTGTCCACACACATTGAGGCAGTAGCATACGGTTTTTCCAGGAAAATTTACACTTCTCCTCATGCTGGACTGCCTCAACCAGCGGCTCATTCCATCGTATCTCACACATATGCTGGGCAAAGCTGACTGTTTGCCTTGTTTTGAAGGGACAATATGCTGAAATATAAATGCTAACTTGCGACGAAGTTGAAGATGTGACAGTCTCATTTTTTTTCTTGATTTTTCCAAATAATTTAAGAATTTACAACTACCACCAACATCGAAGAAGTACATAAATATTGGCCACCACCATTTCTTAGGAATGAGTGAACTGCCTTTTCTACGCAATTTATTTCTTATAATGGAGCAGTGTTCTTCCACTGAATTATCTCCCGACTT
>JACJUY010007633.1:0-10804 GCA_014220935.1 Platorchestia sp. MABIK
GTAGTCTGGAGGCAGCTTTTCTCAGGTCTTGTGGAGGTCCGCGGCTTGCCGCTGGGATCACCACACTTCCCTAATTAGAATTGTTGTAAAAACGATGCAAGGACTGGAAACGGGTGACATCAAACTAAAAAAACTGCATCAACATTCCTCAACTTAAACAAAAGGTGCCAGAATTATAAGAAATAATTAAGCTAAAAACAAAAATAGAAGCTAAGTAATGAGTCTTAAAATTTTCCGCTTTATAACTCATGAAATTAAAATTAAAATGATTACTAGAAGTGTGTTTGAGTAACCCACGTCTGCTTCCTCCGAGGACACCTCAAAACTAGCTCTACCCCCAACAGCGTCTCTTGCTTTACATTATCATTGGGAGACAGAGAACTGGGAGAGCTTTCTGTGTTCCTCCGTATTTACTAGGCAAGCGAGGGAGGCAAAAGCGAAATCCACCGCTGTTTCCGGAATCTAGAGATATCCTAGGGCAATATCAAATCTGCAGCTGAACACACCTCAGTGTGCATGCGCTCAAGACCGCAGAACGGGTCATAAGTTTAAATAAGATACATTTAAACTGAGTAACAAATTCAACGTCTTGCGTTGTGATGTCGTGCCCGAGATGACAATGAAACTGTTGCGCCTGCGCATCTCGCTAGGATTCGTCGGACAAATGTTTGCACTCCCTCACATATATACGAAAGTATTCGGAAGCCATGGCTAATTGAACTTTCCAGGGCTATCTGACTAATTTTGAATTAATTCAACGTGAATCAAATGCGTAACTAACACAAATCCACAACAGCACTTACGCATTTATGAAATTCCTTAGGATTTGACTCCCTAATTGAGCGGCGATATCTAACGTTCGACTAAAAGCATACTTTGGTGTTGGTCTGAATATATTCTGATTTTAAATCTTCCAAAGTTCCTCAGATAACAAGTTTATAGTAAATTTAACTGTCGCTTTTTATTAACAAAACTTACGTGCCTGAGATAGTTAAATCTCAACCTTCGACTCCGTAGACTTGTTTCTAATTTAGCTGGGTCTCGCTTCCCTCTTTTTGTGTCCCGTTGCCAGCGTCGAAGCAGCGGCTGGCGTCACACCCAAGCCTTTGATCTTGACAATCCCTGTTTTTGATGCGAATTTTCTTAAAATCGTTACGACCGACCAGGCATTAGTGAGAGCTGAAGAATGATTTTATTCAAATGAGATTTGCTACCACGCTGATTTACGATAGCAAAACATGCTAATCGTGAATAGTTGTATGAAATAATTATGACCGTAGATGCATTACTGTGACTCAATATGCAATACTCTGACTTGATAATGAATGTAAATCTTGGAAATTTTTTTGCTGTGCTCAACATACGGGAATATGCTCATTTTTTTCTTCCAGTTAAAACTAATTTGGATCTGAAAATGACAAGAAAAAGCAATGTTCACTGATACCTAATTTTAGTCGAATTTCAGGTAACTTTTATTAAACAAATGGAGTTAAATTGCAGTTTTAAAATTCTTTTATGAGCTAAATTAGAAATGATGCTTTGGAAAGAATTTTCAAATATCTTATGATCAGATCCACTTTTGATTTGGTACTCGCTGTGCAGCAATCATGCTATTTATAAAAATCAAACTGAGCTTAATAATTTTTCAAGTGAAAGAGCTCAAGTTATTCGTGTTTAGTTACATTTCAGTCTTAATGAAGTTACAAAATCAGGAAACACGCAATTTACCAGCGAGAATCACAACGTCATTGTTTATAATTCTTTGACTTTCATTAGTCCAAAATTCAAAAAGAGAGTAAACCAAAAGTATTATGAGGGTTGAAGCACAAGAGAAGGATAGTGAAGTGTTGTGATGAAAATGTGTGAAGTTTAGTTGAAGTTACCGTTCAGTTGATGTGAAGTGTGCAATTTACATTCTAATTTAATGCAAACAAAATGACTATGTAATCCTATCTTTCTGTTAAAATACGAACAAGTAATGAACGAGCATTTAGGCGGAGGTAAATATAAATGCATCAGGAAGTGCATTTGTGAAGTTAACAAGCAGGCGAGAAGCGGTCAACAAGCCTAAGAAATGAATCTATTAAGACATCAAAACGTGCGACGAGGGTTGCGTTGGTCTCCAATTTGATGACATCAAACAAGTGTTCACCATTCTTTCTTAATAGTGTAGCATCAATTGACGAGACGGCAGCTTCAAGACCGAGCTTCATTTGAGTACATTGAAATGCGCAGTAAATTTCTCATTTTCTTTGCTGCTCTTCCGAGCCGCCGTCCTGGCCCAACTAATGATCTGTTTCATCTGAGCCGGAGCCAAAAATCCATCTAAATTATTGCCTGATAGATTGCCTCACTCCGGCTCAATGAAAGCATTTCGATGAAGCACATTACAGCCGTAATTGCACTTTCGTCCTCCATTAATTGAAAAAGGTAATTAAATACATACAAAAGGAAACTGCATTATATCAACGAACAGCTTCGATACTCAACACCTGGTATTATAAATTAAAGCTGAGCACATTTAATAAGAGGCTTTGCAGGAATTACAGCAAATCTGCTTTGATCTTGTGCGATAAAATTGTATTGCATACCATTAGGCGTGTAAACTCTGTAAAAGTTGCGCAAATCAGCGCAGCTCAAAATGATCGCCCACCTCCATTGTAGTGGTGATAGCTTGTAATTTCTTGAAGTTATTTTAAGTCTAAACTTTGCCATGGAAAATCATTATCAATAGCGCCCAGCATTAAGAGTTTTTATGGGTGAGCAAATTTATTCTCCTTATGAAAAACTTGTATTAATTGAACCATTATGTAGTTCTACACATATACCTAAAAACTGGTTACTAGCTATATTATTGAAAAGGAGCATTTTTGCATTCGATAAGTTATTTTCCAGGGGCCTTTTTGATGGTTGAAGACATCATTAAGACTTTAATTGAATTCTCGAGTATTGGACCCAGCGTAAGTTCTCAAAATGCTGCAGGTTGCACCTGACTACTTAACATCTACTAAGAACCATAAAACAAAGGCACAGGGAGCAAGAAAACGGCGCCTGAGGTATATCGAGTGAAATACTATCCCGCTCTTGCTTCAATAAAACAAATGATCTTCCGTGTCTGATAATGCCATCGACAGATTGTTTTACCTTTGCAAATTTCCTCGATACGTTTCCCCTTCTTCTGCAGTCTTCAACATCTTGAGTTGCGGACCAGAAGCAATCTGCTAAATTGCTTTTCCGGTTATCGTCGAAAAACGTCCACGCAGTTTCATTCAAGAAATGATACACTCCAGTATTTCTGGGCTGCTGAAGAATGAGTAATTTTTAAACTAGAATTTAATGCTTGAAAATAGGGTTTAACTTTAATCCTGAAAATGGTTTTCGTTCCACACCATGTCTTTTCACCGTAATAAAAATACAGAAAATTTGCATCAGCTGTCAACTGATGTGATATAAAAAATTGATTGAAAGAGCGCTTAAAGTTAAACAGAGATGTCATGAGCCTGATCCAGAAGAGTTATCGAGTGTATGTCCTGACGCTCGACTGAAGACATGACGACGGAAACTTTTATGTGACGTACTTCTACTCATGAAACTTCAAGCAAAGTCATTAATTTGCAATTATTTCTGTATAATCCTATTCACAATATTTTCCACAATAGGGTTATCGATATTTTTTTTATATTCGTCAGCTTATGAGTCAAGTTTTGCCAGCATGTGGATGCTTCTTTAAACATAATCCGTAGATCGTACAATAAAATACCATAAAACTGTGGCACTTTCCTCCTAACACAAGCTCTTTTTTCGTCTCGCGACTTCACTTTTTTCCGTTATAGGCACTGTAGTAATCCGCAGAAGAATTCTTTTCTCCCTCTACAAAAACCGCAAAAAGCTACAGCACATCACTTTACCCGCTCTTCACGAGCTGCACCAACGTATGGACCACTGCTTTTCCCTCTTTAAGAGCCTTTAGCCCTTCCCTCGTCAGGGCAGACAAATATCAATGTCCAGCAATGCGCTCGCTCATTGGAAATGAAAGCGGCCTATAGAAGGCTGGCTGCAGCAGCCCGAGCCTACACCTAAATCAGGGCAGGGATCTAAGCCCTGACCTCGCCCGACACTCGCTGCTCTTTTCAGGCGGCACCCCCATTAGCTTCCTTTAAAGACTCGCAAATGGAGTGTGGAGTCTGAGAATAGATCAAGCTTTAACTGCAGGTATCATTAGCGCGGGCGAAGCCCTACACCGCCCAGACCATAGACGACCTACTGCCAGCAAAACTTTCTCTTTGTAGCTCGAACTTTGAATACGTTCTCTTTGCAACTTGAGCTTCCCGTATTTGCGTAATAATTCCTTTTACCTGATCGTAATGATATTGACCGTTGATTGTGGGGTGCCTGAAAGCAAGGCTTTCAGTGTTCTCTTTCTATTCAGTGAGTTCTAGATCAAAAAAGGGAGCCTCGGGATAGCCTTACTGATGATCTCACCGACCCTGAAGATGATTTCCAAGTATATTTCAAGCCTGCATCAAAACGCAGGCTTCCTCAATTGGGTTCTATGGGGCACGCATTTGGCTACCTAACATGCAGGCCCAATTTACGTCTCGTATTATTTCTCATTTAAATTAAAGCTGATTTCTCCAAATGATGATCTAATTTAGTTTTAAAATAATAAGGACTGTAAACGAATGCCAAAGAGCAATTGCCTGCAAAGTGCAGAGACATTTTATTTATTTTTGTTAACTAATAAAAGAAAAACATAATGTTGGTTAGTCAAATTGACATGTGCCAGGGAAAAAAATATGATTCGAGGTACATGGAAATATTTGGGTGAATGCTGTTCCTAACAGAAGTATTTTTTTTACCGAAGAAAGAACTTTCATACATAAGATAAAGAGTCATCTAAAAACTATACGCCTCTGATGTAGAAATATAAAAATTACACCCGCACGTACTGTCCGCGTTTGCGCGGAAAACCGCACCCAATTAAGTTCAACTATCAAAATATTATTGAACGCATGCATCTTTCTCACTTTAGAGGCTATTAACGAGCTGTCGAATCTTGATTTGAATATTGGATTGACTTTTATATTGACGATGTTTACGTCCATGTTTA
Source organism: Platorchestia sp. MABIK (assembly GCA_014220935.1). NCBI lineage: Eukaryota > Metazoa > Arthropoda > Malacostraca > Amphipoda > Talitridae > Platorchestia > Platorchestia sp. MABIK. Next base: position 5,111 of record JACJUY010007633.1, read on the forward strand.
CGATAAAAGCAGAGTGGTTCCGCACAGTTTTTTATTGTGGATAGTACGACTACACGTACTGATTGCTCAATTTTCACACACAAATTAGTTAAGAACTATAAATGCTTGCAGGGCGTCATGCTTGGTTCTTGCGTTTTCTAAACCAAAACATGTCAACACACCTTTTTAAATACCATTTTTCTGCCACTGGAGAACAGAGCACAAGCGAACTGATTTGCATTCTTCTGCAAGGGGAATATCTGATTATTGAACATATAAACTAAGAAATTTCTGCCAAAAAATAAATCTTCTAGCTTTTCTCTCTTGCCATTCCACCTTCCCACGCAAATTTTCCAGTACGAAACATCGACAAGCTTACAGGAAATTCGCGTCGGAAGGTTTCACTCAGTTATAATGCACGGCAGGTGAAACACAATATTTTTCATGTGAAGCTTGGAAAACCCCACTGCTCTGGTAATTGAATAAAGCTAGAAAGAATGTAGTTCATTTGCAAAAAACAGATTGGTACAGGAATGATGCATTTTTTACAGCTGTTCAATTCATGTAGAGTGAAACCGACCATGAAAGTTAACAATTCGTTTAAAGTGATTTTGTTAATGAAAACTTTCGTGCAGTTCAGAATAAGTACGTCAATGCTTGCTTTTAGTTCCTAAAGATAATACATAATGAAGTAATTCGCCTGATTTCAAAATGTAGTGTGGCCACGAATTTTTTATTGGGCAAACTTATTCCGAAAGGTCAGAGCGGCTATAGAGAACGTGCGTTTCCAAGAAATACGAGTATATTTACGTTTCCAAGTATTTCCAAGTTTTAGAGATTGGTTGTACCTGTAGCATCTTGAATGCCCTCTGTTTACTGAGAGCGATCCTTTGCGAACAGCTAGTAATAAGGGCAGGCCTTCGGTCAACATGAAATGAAAAGAGGGATTTTCCGACAAACACAGGCAGTTCGCTTCCAATTTTACCCTCTTGAGTCAACTGAAGCCCATGCATACTTCCACCCTACCTTGTTTCAATGTTTTGAATCAAAGTTTACTGCATTAAAGGTTGCCAACCATTTTCATTTTCATTAAGCACTAAGAATTATTTCTGAAAGAAACTTGTTATGCCTCTAAACAGAGAAGGTTTTCGATTATTAGACTATGGCTTACTCTACAGCACATGCAAAATTTACATTTTCTTGACGGCGAGTCGTGGGAATGATGTAATCCTACAAACCTAACATCATAGCTTCCGTGGATAATATGAATAAAAGAGCTCTAAGATACACGAGTACCTACGGTCGGTATAGAATTTATTGGGAGCAAAAAACGTCATGGAGATGGAGACAGTCTTTGTAAGCCTGCCACTAAGAAACTCGTCACAGAGACTAGCCTGCCCATCTGAGACAAAGTCTCGGTCTAGTTAAATAACTGAGACAAAGGGATGTGCTGAGGTCCGACGTGTCCTAATGCTCATCTGAATCACGAACAAAACTACGAGGCTCAGAACCGATAAGCCTTTCTCTTCTAATGCTTTCGTATAATAACACGTCCCATTTAGGAAGCATTTCCGAAATACAAAGTGGAATGGCAGAAACGTATGAACAAACTGCCTGGATTGTTTGCAAGGACAGCTAGGCGTTGAGCGGCAATTTATCGAACCTGTGTTCACCTGATGCCACCGTCACACGAGAACCAAATAATGACGTTTCGTCTTAATTGTCAACAAACCCATGTCATTCTTTGTATCTTTCGGCTGCGAAACGGTCAGATTTTGGCCGTGAGCCAGAATAGATGGTAGCGGCTTGGCTATAATTTGGTTACTAAAATAGCCGGGGATTGCGTTGGTGTGTAGTTATTCAGTTGTTTTTAGACAAATAAATTTTTTCTTGTGGTGCATCAAGTTCAGAGAAGATACAAACTTTGAGTTTTCTATCTAGCATGTACAAGTGGATGCTATTTTAATTTTGCTATTCCTTTCTTGTTTCGTTGAAAATTAGCTGTCAGTTTTGTTGTAGATGAAAATTAAAAAAAAGACATTCTCACAGTGTCACAAATAAGTTCGATTGAATTGTGTTCAAAATAATATACAAATATTCGTGAAACGTGAGAAATATACAAAAATGATGACGCACAGTTTGAATTGAATATGATGACACTGAAAAGTTTAGTAGTACCACTTCTTAGAAGAGATATTAATACCTGTGGATCTTGATAAAAGTTTTAGCTTTAAAAAGAGTTAAATTATGCAACCTTTCATCCAGCACGTTTTATTTTTGTAATGAAAATTTAGTTTGGGTATTTTTATTCAGTGAAGAGACAGGCTTCATTTTAATAAACTAAACATTGCCCGTGCTATAGTCTACAATCACGCTGGGAGATATCTAAATTCCTCCACTGAAATTTTTGTTCTTTAGAAAGAGACCTTAAATTTTGGTATCTTTTGGAAGGATTTCCTTTTATTCCTGTTTTACTTTTGAAACAGGTCCTTTCTCTTTACTGTGCAAACCAAATCATCATAAATCGCTGCGAAAGCTGACATAGTAAGATGGCTCACTTTATGATCTCGTCTACCTCATGGATTTGATAACGTAATTCTGTGGATTAGTCTTCGTGTAACGATGGATTAAGGCCATATTTAGAGATTACGAATTAGAAAAAGCTGCACCGAGCGACATGAAGTAGGCTCAGAGAAGGAGAGCTAGGCAGTAAATAAATGTTAATATTATAAATAGGACACTTCAGTTTTACGAATCTTTCTTCAGTATATGTAGAGAATCTGCTTGAATTCTAACAGCAGTTATGGAACTTAAGCTATAACTTTCTTTCACGGGCTTTCCCATAGAGATCAGGTGACTGCCTGGTGTTTTGTCAGGTTTCGAATTGGAATGCTGGAGCAGAGGATTTTCTTTCTATTCTGAAGAAGCTGAATGGTGAGCCGCTCCAGAGGGAGAACGACTGCACATATCAAGATCAAAATGTTTTGAGCGCGTACTTGGAATAGAGTGCTGCACAGACCGCGGATGAAACTCTGCGTGCGAGCGTAGTTTCGTGGTCTGAATTTTGTTCTCGACTCCAGACTCCACGGATTGGTGAATGCCACTCATTTGTTCTCAGATGTCCAGCTGTTTTTAGTTTTCACCCACTATTTTACTGGTTTTAAAACTTTAAAATTTAAAGATATTCGAGTCTGAACGCTATCACAGAGTCTAGTTCTATACCTGTTCTTCAAAGAGACAAAAGTAAAGGCCAAGACTCAAATTCTGCAAACGACTCACATTCGTCATAAGTATGATTAAAAACATAAATCATAAATTCTGAAAGTTTTCATAAACTATGCATAATGCACATTCTTTTAAGCGGATGTTTAAGAGGCATGGAATTTGGATGTAGACGTTATCCTGGAAATTATTTCAAAATGAGCTACATTCCATTATTCGATGTTTATTTTCAACTCAAACGAATTTCTGCGTTATGAGATAAGGGCTATAACTTTAAATAAAAAACGAAATGAAATAGAAAATAAGGAAAGAAATGAGAAATTATAAAAGAAAACTTAGACTTACAGCGGGAGTGTGAATAATTATAATAATGACCAGTTTTGCTCAAAATAAAAAGCTACATGGAATGTTAACAATGTGGCAATGAAGTTGGCTGTTCAAGCTCATGCTTCCTGAGACCAATTGTGACTAAATTTCTCCTTTCTCTAACTGCAGGTTTGGGTAATTTCATATTCACAGACTGGATCCTGAACGATTTTACGCTCATCATATTCAGAATTTAATCGTGTGAGACATGTTTGAATGAGACACTTCCGTGTAAAGTCTGTTAGAGTAGGTGCATTTGTGATCATGAATAGCTCACTTTCTGATATCAATAATTTGAATTTGTCCATGAGGAAAATTTGTTTTTTCTTATTGATAGGATTTTATTTAGAGCGTGACTTATTTTACACTCAATCTTATCGTCTTGATATTTATTCTTTCACTAGTTATTGCTTTATATTTATTTAACTGTACATTGTTCTGCCTTTAAACATACGAAGTACGTTTTTTCTTCTCACGCTGCTAAAGTTTGGCCACCTGTCGCTGAGAACCTTTTGATATTCCTGTAAAAGCTGCCATGTTCGATTGCTTAAATCTGGACACTGAGTGCTGCAGTTCTCTGTGTACCTCCTAACATCACACAGTTTCGTGGCAGTAACTCATTTGAGCTCGACCGGTTCTGCAGAAGGCGGTTGTTTGAAGTGCGAGTCTGAGAACAAAGGGTAGAGAAAATGCAATAATTCTTGTTTCCGGCGCCCACATGGAGTTAGGCTGGCGGCTGCAGCGAGTTGGCAGGGCGCTCAGCGGAGCAGATGACGAGTTTTCCGCGTTTTGTGTTGCTAGCGAAGATTTTTGTAGAATGGAAAGGACATCCTAATTCTCTTAATGCACCGCGGCTCTCTCGTGGATTAATTTAGGCCTGCCGCTGTTGCTCTTATTTCTGCTCATGATGAACTACGGCTGGCACACTTGTAGGCTTGAGGCAAAAGACACACTCGCAAGAAACTCTTTAACGTCATTATTGGCCTTTCACTGAAATGAAACCAACTAAGTGAATTAAATGAAAAACTACGTCATTTTTCTTGCAGACAGAATATTTTAATCGTACTTCTCACTTATGATCTAGGGCAAGACGCCTGGGTTTGCCGTGCTGCCTTTGCCATCTCAGGGCAGCGAGCGAGATGAACTTTGTACTTTCACGCTGGCTGAATGCTAAATTATCTCGTTTTGAAATGCCAGTCTGTCTGGAGTAGCTGATGTTTTAGTTGTCAAAAAAAGATGAAGTCACTATTTATAATTTAACTTAGTATATGGTATATATGGTATATACCAAGTCTTTTTCTCTTTTAGTAGAGAGTGGCTGAGTATCATTGACATGATACTCTTACAGGGGATGTACATGAAAGGGGTTCCCCAGGCCCCTAGTCACGCTCGAGCTTTGAGGCCTTATTTTCCTCTCGTTTAGTGCCCAGGTGACATTCCTTAAGGACAGTGACCACACTGCAGGCAACGACCCTGATTTGCCGCATCAGCGTTTTTCCCGCCAACTGCTGCGTACAGGGCTCGAACCCGCGCAGGAAGCACAGAACGCAAGCGCTTTGTACACTCGGCCACTGCAAGGCTAATTTTACTTAGTAAGGCTGAATAGTTTTAAAAGTAAAACGTTCATTGCTACGACTTCGATTTTGCTTAAATCATTTCTTGTCTGACTTCACAGGATGATGAAGGTGGGCAAAATAATAATTCAGTTAATTCATAGTTCCATTAAATTTCGTAAACGATGCCTATATTCGAACACTAACAACGAATCATAATAAAAAGTGTTTTTTCTTAATTTTAGCCGAATACTTCTCATTTTCTATAAATGTTATTAAACAATCCTACGAACACCTGATAATCCAACGAACACCTCTTATTTAGTAATCCTACGAACACCTGATAATCCAACGAACACCTCTTAATTATTTAGTAATCCTACGAACACCTGATAATCCAACGAACACCTCTTATTTAGTAATCCTACGAACACCTGATAATCCAACGAACACCTCTTATTTAGTAATCCTACGAATACCTGATAATCCAACGAACACCTCTTATATAGTAATCCTACGAACACCTGATAATCCAACGAACACCTCTTATTTAGTAATCCTACGAACACCTGAT
>JACJUY010007633.1:31935-42550 GCA_014220935.1 Platorchestia sp. MABIK
TAATATTGCACAGCAGTTACATGTTCATTGGATCTGACACACAGGCGAAATGGACGATCGAGCGTGTGTTTCTAAATTTTAGACTGCAGTTCTATCGAATAGTTTTAGAGCAATGAAATCATCAGCATTTTCGTTGAGAGTCGGTTTGAGCTTGGGAATATGGAGAGCTTTTATTATTTAGATCTGCTCTTTTTTAACGACAAGTCGTCCTACAATGTGATTTTCTGTGTTTTTACTGGGTCTGATTTTGCTTGAACAATAGATTTTAATTTTTATCAATGTGACTGGATAATAATATGATCTACTTTATTTTTTCAGACTGTGATGATGGTTTCATCAAAACGTTGCGTTTTATAGATTGACAGAGGTATAAAATTTTACCGATTGACATTGGTTCAGTAAAAATGTTGAGTGATTTTATTTTTATTTGACACGTGAAGAACTTGAACTATCACATATGTGAAAAAAACTCTCTTACATTTATATTTTACACTAAGAATAATACGCTAAAATAATGACATTTCTAATCACACGACACTTAGATCGGCTATTATTCTGGTAAACCAGCCAGTAATAACTTTTTACAAAAAAATGAGGCGGTTCATTTATCATTTGTTTGCGTTCTTTTGTATCCTTCGAATGCTCTTGTGTCACAGCTTTCATAACTTTAGTATATGTGAATGTAACTCGTTACCCATTTCCTACACACACACAATAATGTGTAACTGCAACACAGTCTTCCGTTCCCACATGAGATGCTCTGGCTCTGGTCGCGAAGCGAAAATGTTAATTTTCCTAAAATTCTTAAAGTTAAGTTACTCCGTCATCTCAGATTCCCCGCGGCTCATGAACATTTCTGCATAGCGTCGTCCTCGCGATCTGCCCTCCTGCGTGCTACATCAAAGGCAGGCCTGAGGTGTCCGGTGTCACGATGGACACACACTCCGAGAATATTGCTCTCCTCTGAAAACTCTTGGTGAAGCAAAGCGGCAAAACACGCTTTATTTTGCCCAAAAACAAACCGTATTTTGCTCCGCAGCCATCATTTCTACATCTGCTCCAGCGCTTCCAGAGACTCTGGCGTGAGCAGGACAAAAGGAATTTTTTTACCGAGAAAATAGTGGCAACTGCATGACCGCTTCTGCAGTGCGCGTACTGAAGGAAATAAAAGCAGCTGCTGTGGGCCAAGTGGGCAGCAAAAGGTAGTGCGGGGATGATCGACGGGACTTCATAGGGAGACAGAAGATCCCCGTGGGAATGCCAATTCAATCTTAGGAGTTAGTGGAAAAATTCCCTTCAGAGGATTTAAAGGACATGATGAAGAAATACATTGATGCAATCAAAACACAGTTAACCGAGGTCACGATTAAAAATGTTTAGAGGAATTATGCTATAATGTTTTGTTTCAAATGAAAACTAAAAATGATATTGCGTTTGTAATAAAACTTTGAGAGATCATGGATTGAAATTACCTTTCGACAAATTATTATGTAATGTGTCTATTCAGCGAATGAAAACTGCACAGATAAAATTAAGGAAGTGAGACAGCGTTATGGAAAGAGAAGCAAAGATCCCTGTTCAGATGACGACACCGTTTCAGTAAATCCGCAAGGAACAGGCAGTTATCTAAGGGAGGAGAGAGCGGTCACGTAAGAAGTGAAGCCCTACCCTAACAAAGAGCATCGCGGATGGGAACAAAGGTCTACGAGCGGAATAAATGTTCTCGCAGAGAAAGAAGAAATTTTTGTTCCAAGTTTGCGTGCGAACATCAAAGACGGAATTTGAGGTCACGTCGGGGTCACATGGAGCCTGCACGAGGAGAACCAGGCCCAGGTGTTGATGCTGCTGCAGTCTTTTCCTCATACTTAGATTAATTTGGGTATCTTATTGCTGATTAGAATATGAAGCGCTGTACGAGATTAAAGCAAAATAAAAGACTGGGGGAATACTTACTTAATTTAGGTATTTAAATGACTATGAACAAGTAGGGTGTAGATTAGTAATGTTTACTTTAGTCACATGTGTTTCATTACGTTTAAGAGTGGCTTGTGTCTCAGTTTCAAAAAGAATTTTATCCTGCATTACTGAGAGAAATGAAGATAATGACGTAAAAGACCCCGATTTGGAGTTGAGGTAGAATGTTGAAGAGATTTGAAAAGTTACTTGCAAACACCAATCAGGACGAGATGCCCTTGCCGGAAATCCCTGCAAAAAATGAAGTTTTGAAGGACAAGCTAGGCAAAGCCTGGTACTAGTTGACCTGTCAGTTCCAACATCAATGTTACTCGGAAGAACAGTAGAAATGATATGTGATTCCATTTGTGAAAACAATCTGTGAACGTGGCTGATCTCATGTTACGCTGACGAGCTCAAAATATTTTGAACAGTTGCGTGAACCCTAGATGTGGTCCAATTGACTTGTGACACCTGCGCATGTAACTACACGCAAGTTATTTAATTGGTTTTTTGCCGGTCAAAAGTCTAAAATTTGAATATTTTTCAAATGTAATTTATCAACATTTTAAAATTCTGTCCCGAAAATATTCCAGTATGGTAACCTTGACCCAGAGTAACTCGTGGAACTCCTATAAATAATTCCGACTCGTGTGAGGGTGAGTTCTTCATTTGGCCATCGACTCAGTCGTTCATTATTGATGCGTTGCGGTCTCATGCAGGACGGGCGGCGTTGGCAGAGCAGCGTCTGAGAAGACCCCCCATGTACTTGCGGCAGAAACGCACGCCTGCTCTGATCACATGACCCCTGACATGATCCACGTATGATGTAGAACACTTCTCATGCGCGAGATGAAGTTCCGTCCTTCATGAGCACTTCTCACAAGGCTTCCTTGCGCTAACTTTACCCATTAGCGAAGATGAATGCCGGTCGTTAGCTCTGGAAAATTCATGGAAGGCTCCGGACTTGATGCACGACGAGTGTACGCCTCCCAACTCGGACGTTTTCCAATTGCGCCGGTGTCCTCCTGGTCGCCGAACTTCAAAAATTTTGAGAGAGTGCTCGAATTGCCTCGAGATTCTCTCCTGCTTTGAAGTTTCCGAGCGCTCTTTCCCTAGCCTTCGTTCATTATGATGGTAACCACGTGTTCTCCTCAGCCTGTGTTCATTATAGGGGAAAGAATACTGAGTTAAACAACTTTTGAGTAGGTTTGACACATCATCATTTTTGAGTGAGCTGGATCGGCACCCTGGAAATGGTTACGCGTCAACGCACTGAAAAAGTCCACGAGAAGCTGATTTTAATTCATTGTATGGAATATGCATTGGGTTGTCGAGAGAGTTCTTGCCGAATATTAGCAGTAGTTCATTGTTCGACTAATTTTAGAACATGATTAAGTCTGGAAAATAGGACTTGACTACACCTCCATTAGCGCAGTTCAAGCTATCTCTTCACGGAAAATGGATTGAGATTCAACAATTTCTGTTAATTTTATAACCTTTTAAAATGGAGAATAGAATAATTATTTCCGGCATTTGTTGCTTTGCCATTTACAAAACAGAAAAAACGTCTCGCAAGTGACCGGGCATTAATGCGCAGTTTACGTTGATGATTCTTTACCTGAAAGTCAGTCCTGTACAGAAATGATACGTGAGGTCTGAGATCAAGGAGTAAACGAAATGAGCCTCCCTCGTCCACCTCAAAGGCGGGTCTTCACTCTAAGAAAGTTTTGCTTTGTCTGGTGAGATTGGAAAGAAATTCTCCACCATGAGTTTCTCCCTACCAACCACACAGTTATTTCTGAGAAATACTGTTTCTTTAGAAGCCAGACAAAAATATTGGCAGCTTGGCCCGGATGTGTCACCCACCCTCCACATTCACCAGAAATTTCTCCTTCGGGTTTCCACTTACTCAGGTCTGTATAATAGTCTTCATTGTAAAAATTTAAATTCCTTGGATGACTTAAAAAGTTACCTTGATGAATTCTTAGCCATGAAATCACCGGAATTCCGGGAAGAGGGTATTTCCAAGTTGAAGGAATGATGGAGACGCATTGTGTACCGGAATAATTATTAATTGGTAAATTAAAAATGTAATTGTTTATGTTTGTTGACCTCTTTCTTTCCTTTAATAATGAGATAAATTTTACGGATAACCCAATACATTGCTCCTTACATTCAATTTTATATTCTGCCATTATTAAATTTTTTTACAAATATCCTTCTCACGATGAATTTATTTGTGTTTGCGAAAATTTGTCGACATTCAATACAATAGATTTCTCAATTTGTTGTTAAACTGCCTTCACCGCCAATTTGTTGGCGATTCCTTCCTCTGACGCACATAGTAAACAAGGCTATAGTAACTGCAGCAAGAACGTGAGCTCCGAGCACTCTCTTAGTTTGTACTATAATACACGATCAAATGAATTAAAGAAAATGACGCAAGAAATCAAGATAAATATTTGCATGTTACCTTTTGAAGAGCTCGACTCATTTGAAACTTATCATCTTCAGGAAGACCATTAATCATCGAAAAATTGAGTTTAATGGAACTATTTTCACCACAAAATTCCTGCTCACCGGGGAGCGTGGCAAATAAATAGCCCCACCTTGTCTCATTTAATGGAAAATACTGTGAAGCTGAGTGCTTGCTTAAAATTTGTTAATGTAGTACTGCTTCTTTCTTCAAACCCATTGTTGAAGGTTCGTAAAGTTTCAGGGAGGAAATTCATTTCTTCTTAAGTTGCCTTTTCGCGCACTACGCGTTTCTAAAAATTGGCTTTTATCTCTGATTATTGCATTAGCTATATTCCATTATAAGCGATACGCTGCTCCATTTGCTCGCGGGATTTTGCCAGAAAATTTTAACGTCCGTGAGAGAAGGGGAGTTCAATCCCCACCTGGGGTGCTGCAGGGGTTATGAGCACAAGAATATAATATGAAGACAAGTCTTGTGAACAATCGTATTTAACCTACAGAAATAAAACGAAAATCTCTGATTTTTTGATTGAAACAAATGAGAAAATTTTAAAATTTATTACGAGCCTTTTTACTTGTTCTGAAACTGCGATAATTAGATAATTACGGTAGCTTCTACTCGGCTGCTTGCGCGAAATTTCGTTTATATTCTGTCGCTCAGAAGGTTATATTCCACTGCAAATGCGCTTAGCACTGAATGCAAAAACTAAATATTTGCATGATTTGAGCGTTCATAGAACGTTAGTAGAAAAAGCGAATTGTGAGCTATCTTTAATTCAGGGGAGTACATTAAAAGAGCCGTGGCAACAACATCCTCATTTTCAGAAATGCACGTAAAAGAAGAAGGAGAACCAGAGAGCGACTAAGGACTCAACCAACGCCCTCCGCCATTGCCCTGTTCCGACCAGCCGCCCTAACTGCCTCCTACATTCGATGATCACATCGTTTGAGCTCGAAGGAAAACAGAAAAATAAATACCGCCCGAAAATTGTCCTTGTTGACCATTCACGGGCCCTCGAGATCCACTAATGGCCTTCGTTGGTGCTAAACAGCTGCGCTAGTGACACAATCTTTTCGTCCAGATCTACTAATGGTATTTGACAAAGCTAAGCTGCTGCACTAGCGGCACGGTCTTTCCTACATGATTCCCTGATGACATTTGTCGCTGCTCTGCTGCTTCAAAAGTGGCGCAATATTTCCCACCGTTCTAGTAATATTCTGACTGTTGGGATTACTAATTGATTATTGTATTAGGTATTTAATTCGGCTACGTTAGTAAAGTTTTAGTGTGAAGCTCGAAACATTTCCCGATTGAGCTGGATACGGGCAGGTAAGTTGAACTAGTATGGTTCATGAAATAATTTAAGAACCCAGCACTGTCGGAACACGACACTCGTTTCAATAACTGCAATGCTCTGTGCTACATATGTCAAAAGAGCTTTGAACTCTTCGTTTTTAGGAGTTAATGAATCGAATAGAAAATTGGTGACAATAGCGGAATGTTTTACATTCATTTTTTTACGATTCTGCAATGTTTTATACGTTCATTCAACATTCAAACGCATTTTTCCTTTTAAATTGAAAAACCGAATTATAACTGAAGACTGAGTTTGGGCAAAACCGAAACCCGACTTCGAGAATAATTCGAACGTTCGTACAAGGCAGTCACGGAAATATAAGACTTTCTGAGCGGTCAAAAAACGCCCGTATAGTGCAAAGCTATCGCTGGGGGCAGGCAGCAAAACAGAGATTCCAAACTTTGTTTTGAAACCATTTACGCGGATTGATTGCAAGCGATAACAACTTTCCGCTGCTTGTTTGGCTGGAACTTATCAAGGAACTCCCTCGAGTTCAAGAAATTGAGACCTGCATTTTGTGACTTCATAGAGCATCGCACATTGGCCGTGATTGGCAGTTATTGGCTGCAGCTGCGCTGGCGGCACTCTGCGCCCTGTGCTGGAGGCACTGAGTACCCAGTACTGGGAGCACTGTTCACCCTGTGCTGGGAGCATTGTGTACAAAGTCCTGAGGACACTGTGTACACATTACAGAGGACACTGTGTACACATTACAGAGGACACTGTGTACACATTACAGAGGACACTGTGTACACATTACAAAGGACACTGTGTACACATTACAGAGGACAATGTGTACACATTACAGAGGACACTGTGTACACATTACAGAGGACACTGTGTCCACATTACAGAGGACACTGTGTACACATTACAGAGGACACTGTGTACACATTACAAAGGACACTGTGTACACATTCCAGAGGACAATGTGTACACATTACAGAGGACACTGTGTACACATTACAAAGGACACTGTGTACACATTACAGAGGACACTGTGTACACATTACAGAGGACAATGTGTACACATTACAGAGGACACTGTGTACACATTACAGAGGACACTGTGTACACATTACAGAGGACACTGTGTACACATTACAATGGACACTGTGTACACATTACAAAGGACACTGTGTACACATTACAGAGGACACTGTGTACATTACAGAGGACACTGTGTACACATTACAATGGACACTGTGTACACATTACAGAGGACACTGTGTACATTACAGAGAGCACTGTGTACACTACAGAGGACACTGTATACCAGCTGCACGAAGTACCATATTCTCAGTGCTAGAGGTAGCGTGCGCTCATTCAGCGCTTGCTGAAGTGTCGGACGTTTTTATCAACAAAAAGAACGAAAATAATCACTGGCTACTGACTTCGGTAGTCTACGTCAATCAGCCAGTGACGACATCATCTTGAGAAATTCTTTTTGTTGCTGCAATAGGTGTTCAAAGGCGGTCAAATAACTTCTTAAGCGAAACCTCGCTGCACAAAGTAAATGTTTCACGAATTGGGCAATAGAGGGGTAATGTTTGTAGAGTCAGGTTACACTTTATTATGAGAAATTCATTCCTAACATTCTCACCGTTTAGTGCATTTTGTTTTAAAGTCTTCGACTGCTTCAATTAATGCGGCTACCTAAATTGCCTGTAGTTAAGAACTGTCGAATAAAGGGATAGAAAATTATATTACACGATGCTCACATTTCATTGTACCACAATTCAAATTACCCGATGAACTTGATCAATCCAACTTTTTGCATTACGCATCTTGCGGGGTAAATTGGCTGAAATCTCACTGCTTGGTTTCATCATAGCAAAACTCCCCGTACAATAAATTTTTTCATTAATAGGACGCTCCAATTTGCAGGATTCCTCGATTGCTCACACGGGCAATATCGGCAGCCTGCTGGCTATTGAACCCATTATTTCATGCGTTACTAAACTTAAATTCTAATTTTTTGCAGTTACACTTCTCATCGATTGCGCCGCCAGGCAGCCCCAAGCCTAAACTTGCTCTTCCAGGTTCGGTCGTTTTCTCTCATTCCAATTCTTTCGGCTGCAAAAAGAGAGTGCGAGCCGGCCCCAATTTTTCTATTGGGTGTAAAAAGGAGGATTTTGAGACCACGGAGAAGCCGCATTCACTGGGCCCTAGGAGGCTGTTGAGAAAGCTAATCTAGGGGCCATTCAAGTAATGAATGCCGAGCGCAAAACTTTGCAACGATATCCTTCTCGCCTGCCTTGATTGTTCCTCGATAATTGCAGCAGAAAGCTTGACTTGGGTTTTGGTTGAAAACTTGAGCTGATAATTGCATTAATTGCGTTCATGACTCTTGGCTGAAGAGGAACATCTGGGCTGCCACTCCGCTCTCTCAGGACTCTTCGCTTGGCGCCTGCGACGCTCGTAAGAAAGCTAACAATGGCCCTCCAAATGGCAGGTGGATTCTTATTAATTAATAAAGTGAATTTTAGAGTTCTTGTATATCTAGTTTATTTATTTTTAGAATTCCCATAAGATAACTTGTTGGTTTTTAAAAGAGAATGACTCAGGGAAAAGTTGTTCGAGAGTTCAGGTATTACAACGCGACTTTTATGGTTTGGTTTCAAAACTGACTTAACACTCATGATGATGGCGAAGGACTTGATTAGAGCTCCACTTGAATTTAAGTGTGCTACACAAATAGTGTCGATGTTTAGGCGTTCAGGCTTGGGCCGCAGTAGAAATGGAATGGGTAACACTTTCACAAAAGATACCACGAAAAAATATTGAAACGTGTTCGGGTCTAATCTTGTTGAACTGTTACGCAAGTAAATTATCTTCAAAAACTGGACCTAAATATGCATTTAATTGTTTAGTTCGTTTCCGTTTATATTGACAGCACAATTGTCAGGTGTCTAGTAATAAATTCTCAAATCAACTGCGTGTAATGGATTGAGAAACAGATACCACCACAAATTGTTGTTGGTTCAAAAACATTGAGGCTACGACTTCAATAAGAAATTTATTCAACCAACATCTCCCTAACGACTCAGCAGGAGTAATGATATCAGCTGGATGAAGATTTAGTTACACCTCTGCTGCAGCAGCAAAATTTGTGTTGGGAAAGCTAATAAAGCTTATTAGATTATTTTTGTAGCTATTTAAATGCCAGTAGAATAGCCCACCAACTAATGATATTTGAAATGTACATCATTATTGTATCAGGGCATTGACTGAATGCTCGTTTTTAAAGAACAATTGATGTAATGCAAATCATTCTCTGCCATCAAGCTTTCATCGTCGTGGGAGGAAATTAAGCAAAAAGTTTCACAGCAAATTCAATGTTGTGTGCCGAACAGACAAAGGCCACGAATGTATTTCAAATACAGCTTTGCCTGAAATGTTGCCTGGTCAAAAAATGCACAAAATAAAACCGATGATAACATCATGTTGAGTGTCCTCATTACTCGCATTGTTACGAAAATCTCTACGCACAGAATCTGCTGCTCAGAAAATCAGAATGCATTCAAGGATTTGTTGGGGCAGCGTGCAAAGTTCAGGTTGAGTGTGAACAGCAAATCTTAATTCCCTCGCCAAATTTTTTTCTCGCACCTACGCAATAAATGTTGGGAGCTCAAAATATGGCGTAAAATGAATGGGGATTCATTGAGCCCCTCGCAGCACGTGGGTAGAAAATGGCGAGCAAGTTTAGGGTCCCCTTCGCTGCTCTAAAACGTGAGACTCAGAAAACAGTCGTTTGAATTTTATTGCTCATAAAAGTGCCGTGGCCCTGATTTAGGGGCAACCAAACCGGCCTCCACTCGATGAACTGCTGCTTTGTGCATGAAATAAAGCAAAAATTTCTAATTTACGCCCTTCGAAAGAAAATTCGATGATTTGCTCACGCTTCGTACCCCTTTAGAGAGAAATGGAAGGAAATGTGGGCGAGGAAAATCATGTCGAGAAAAAAGTGAGTTAACTATTTCAAAATTTACCCCGAAAATGAATGTCCTGAAAAGTGTACACTTAAAGAGGTTAGTTTTATGAGAAAAATGGTAAATGGTGTAAAAATAGCAAATCGTACTTTGATATTTTCTTCCAGACATAAAATAAAGACATCAATTGTCTCCCTAATTTAAAAAAATGCGAAATTTGCTTATGATGTTCACAGTACGCACTGAGTGTTATCAGTTCCTCAAGTCCTGCTCGATATGAATTTCGAAACATTAATGATTACTTAATATTATTTATTTGAGGGCATATCAATGCATCCAGTAGCAGGAATGCTTACGAATATTCCATTCCGGTGACATATGGGAATCTTCAGTCATGTTATCAATTCAGTGGAGTGAAATTTGAAAAATATACGTGCAAAGAACATAGGTGAACCTTCAGTTACGATGCCACAAGGAAATTTCTGTAACGGTTTTTCAAGAAAAGTTTCAGTAACAATGACACATGGAAATCTTCAGTCACGGTGACACAGGGAACTCTTCTGTAACGGTGACACAAGGAAATCTTCAGTTGCAGTGAAACGCGGAAATTTTCAGTTACGGTGACGCTGGGAGTTTTTCTGCAACGGTGGCACACGGAAATCTTAAGCTGCAGTGATACGTGAAAATAATCAGTCATGGTGACACAAGGAAATTTCTGCAACGGGGACACAAGGAAATTTCTGCAACGGTGGCACACGGAAATCTTCAGCTGCAGCGATACGTGAAAATCTTCAGTCATGGTGACACAAGGAAATTTCTGCAACGGTGACACAAGGAAATTTCTGCAACGGTGGCACACGGAAATCTTCAGCTGCAGCGATACGTGAAAAT
>JACJUY010007634.1:3662-27041 GCA_014220935.1 Platorchestia sp. MABIK
AAAAATAGGAAACATTGGATAAAATAGGAAACATTGGATAAAATAGGAAACATTGGATAAAATAGGAAACATTGGAAAAAATTGGGAATATTGTAAACATCGTGAACAAATAAGAATTAAAGAATCGATTACGCATTTTTGTAATTCGGCCAACTTTTACGAAAAAAACTACTGAAATTTCGCAATTTTGTAGTGAAACACAGCTGTGAGTTTGTAGTTTAGTAATAACACACAATTAAAACTTTGGATTTTAAGAATAAACACTTTTTGAAGTAGTACAGTTTTGAAGTAAATACAGTTTTGAAGTAAATACAGTTTTGAAGTAAATACAGTTTTGAAGTAAATACAGTTTTGAAGTAAATACAGTTTTGAAGTAAATACAGTTTTGAAGTAAATACAGTTTTGAAGTAAATACAATTTTGAAGTAAATACAGTTCTGAAGAAAATACGAAGAAAGCGGTACAGTTTTATAAAAAACACGATTAAAAGTTTACTATTTTCATGTAAACACGATGAAAAATATGCAGTTTTGCAGTAAAAGCGACAAAAGTTTGTAGTTTTGTAATAAATACGACTAAAAATTCACAATTTTGTAGTAAACACGACTGAACGTTTGCAGTTTAGTAATAAACACGATTACAACTTCGTAGTCTTGTAGTAAACACGACTGAAAATTAACATTTTTGTCTCCACATGACTACGCAGAGTAGTCATATAAAGTTTGTAGTTTTTTGTAGCAAACACGACTACAAGTTTGCACGACCACAGTTTGAAGACCACGGTTGTAATTTTGAAGTTTTAAAATAAAATACAACTGAGATTAAGCAGTCTGACGGGAAAACTCGACTGTTACTGCTAGGTCTTAGAAAATCAACCTTAACTTCTCAGCCTCAAATGTGAAACGCAAAATTCCATGGAAAGACTTCTGGCATGTGCAACAGATACACAAGCACAAAAACTCAAAAGTTGCGCTGCAAAACATGTTTCACAATCAATCAAGGATAAAGGTAAAAAAATTCATGAAGCTGCCCGAGCAATGGAACCTGCAATAAAAATCATTTCTTGGGAAGCCGATATCGAGGACAAAGAAAACTTTTGCTATCCATCAGCTTAGAACCAAACTTTGACGAGAGAAGGATATTGAGAGGCTGGAGTTGTCAGCAGTGCGGTCCGAGAGAGACAGAGCGAGTCAAATACATACATCCATTACACTCGAGAGTTTCGATGCTTCATTGTTGTGGAGACGAATCGTTTTTGCTCGAAAAGAAATGACAATTGAGTTCTTTTTAAAACAAATTGTTGAGTTTTTCCAAAGGAAGACGTTGTGAGACGCGCAGTCTGTCGATGTGACAGATGGGATGTATATCAGTTCATGTTTTTTTTCGGTCAAGCGTAACACTAATTATAATTTTAATTTATTGAATTGATTGATTAGTAAGGATATTGTGGAGCGTACGTGAACAGTACATTAACCTGCAGGCATTTTTAATGATTTGCAACTCTATTCGACTCCATAAGAAGAAAAATCAACTCAAAGATTTCAGTTCCGAATACTTTTCTCAATGTTCTTACCCCATCATCGTAAACTTAAATTTTTAAATGACATTCGAAAAATTGGTCGAAAAGCATAAAGTTTCTAGATCCAGGTACTACAAAAATTATTTTTATTTGAAAGATTTTTACGATGCAGCGCTTGATTGTGACTCAGCGATGCTCGATAGAGTTTGGTAGCCACACAATGCCGCATGAAAACTTGTGCATACGTAATGCTGGATGTCTTCCTTATAGCAAAGTGATGCATTACCCAGTGTAATGCATCAATACCTTGCAGTCATAGGAGAGACAAATGACTGTACATAGATAAGGCAGACTTCGCCGTTGAACGTAGTTTCTGTACTGCATGAACGTCATATCCCTAGAGCGATGTCAAAAATCTGTCTCACTCTCAACCCCCGAACTCTGTCTTGATTGCATGCATGTAGAATTCGAAATTCAAAAGCAGTGTTTCAAAAACTTTTCTTTCCATCAGAGAGAATATAGAATTTACTTTATTTTATTCAATAAAATTAGATCTCAAGGAATAAAGAACATACTTTATTTAAAGAATAAAGAACATACTTTATTCTTGCAGGAAAACTCAGGGCAGGTGTCGATTTTTACGATTTGCTTGGGGTTCATTTGAGATCAAAGTTACATGATGTCTTTAGTCGGTCGCTGTCATTTCCTTCAGAGATTGATCCACTATCTCGCATTATTCTATGCTACGAATTAAAATAAATTTCCAAAAATAAAATCAAATGTAGCTAATCTATGTTTCTTCAGAGATAGATCCACCATGCTCCCTTTCAGGCCATATTCCATGCTGCGAATTAAAATAAATCTTAAAAAATGCAATTTAAGCTGACTAATCTATTAGCGACATTGTCGGGATGCGGTCAAACACACAACAACAAACACACCACTACACATGACGGCCACACCAAAGCACCAAACACACAACAAACACACCACTACACATGACGGCCACACCAAAGCACCAAACACACAACAAAAAACACACCAGTACACATGACGGCCACACCAAAGCACCAAACACACAACAACAAACACACCACTACACATGACGGCCACACCAAAGCACCAAACACACAACAACAAACACACCACTTCACATGACGGCCACACCAAAGCACCAAACCCACAACAACAAACACACCACTACACATGACGGCCACACCAAAGCACCAAACACACAACAACAAACACACCACTACACATGACGGCCACACCAAAGCACCAAACACACAACAACAAACATAATATACTCAAAATACAACAACAAAAAGCACCCACCGATATACCAAATAGCGTCAGCAAAGCACCTCGTTTAAATCTCGCACAAATAATTGTTGTTGCTGCGCAGAACACAATTGCGCACCGCTAAGTCACATTCATGAGAAATCACCATAATCTTCTACGGCAGGAATTACAGAGCTGCGTCATGAATAAATAAATTGGCTGGAGTTCATTTTAGAAATTACATTTCTATTTCATCTGCGCTTTCAAGAGGATTAGGTACGGGAACAAGGTCTGTGCGCCGAGCAATATTCTTCTGTTTATTGCGGGCGTAATGAGAGGAAGAAGAGAATTGGACTCTCGAGTTCATTTCTTCTTTAGTTAAGAAAATAGCGCAGCACGCGATGGTATCTAGAGTTCCAGTTGCGTGTTCGTTAACCAAACACTCATTCCATTATCATAAGGGCTCGTTTGTTCACGGGACCGTTGTGTCACAGTTCAACAGGATATTATTCCTAGAAACTGCTCTTATAATGAAACTGTAATGCGACCACAGCAGGAGTTGAATGCGAATGCAACTGCTTCGAAAAATGGCATTCAGCTGAAATTTGGGGCTGCAATAGTCGGTCGTTCATTATAGGCAACAAAACCTCACACTTTTCTTATGGAACTGAATTGTTTGTATACATGTCTGAAGGTACGAACCGATGAGTCTAAAACTTAAGGCGGTGTCTAGGTGCCAATTTTAGTTTTCAAATGAGTATGTTCTATAACACAATAGCTGTATTGCGTACTTTGACCTGAATACTATTTTGCATAAATTAACAATTTAATATTTAATATGATACCCTTTATTGTCAATTAAGGCTTGCATCTTCTGCTGCAAGACATCACCAAGTGATTGCATTCTTCTTGTGTTATTTTTGTCCATTCATCTTGCAAAGCGGTACACAAATCTTGCAAATTTCCGGGATTCCTTGCCTTTGTCCTTTCTCCTTAAAGTTTCCAAACATTCTCGATGGGATCCAAATCTGGGGTTTGCGTTGGCCAGTCCATAACAGTGACTTGTCCTTGATCCAGGAATGACTTCACCAATTTTGCAGTGAGATACGGAGCATTGTCTTGCACAAAATGGGGTCTTCGGCTGGAGAGTCCTTTACAACTGGTACCACATGTCTCTGCAGAAGTTCCTTGTACATTTTCGCGTTTCCTCTTCCTTCCAGTCGAACTAGAAGACCGGAACCGTTTGCGGAAATCATGCCGAAGACAAACGGTTCATGCCCCAACCAAACTTGATACTGGATTTGACTCACTGTTTGGACAATCTTTTGCCATTTGATTGACGAACAAATCTTTTTCCAGCTGATCCGAACAAATTGAACATCGATTCGTCACTGAAATACACTTTTACCCAGTCATCATCAGTCTAGAGAACATGCTGGGTAGCACAGGCCAACCTATTATTTCTGTTCTTCCTGCTGAACCAAGGGTTTGACAGCTGGAGTCCTAGCATGCAAGTTTGTTTCTTCAAGGCGGCGTGAAACAGCCTTCCTGGATATTCTGATATCAAGGGACTCGCTAGCTTCACGAGAAATTTCTGCTGCAGTTTTGAAACAGTCCTTCTTTGCAAGTCTGACCAATGCAGTATCGTCTCTTGATGAAGTCTTGCGAGGTCTGCCACTTGACAGACCAGCGGTGCTTGAGCCATCCTTCTCATACTTAGCCAAAATATCACCAACAGCACTGTTAGGTCGCTTGACTGTGTTGGCTATTGCCCTTATCGACAGCTTCTCTTCAAGGCGCAACTTCACAATCAATTCACGAACAGAAGCAGGTGTAGACACTCCACTATGCATATTGATACGATAAATCTACCTAATTTTCTCATTGACAAAATTTTTTTTGCTCAAACATAAATGTGAAAAAGAATAGATGTCCGAACTTTTCTAACCACATGAAATTTTTGCTATTCGAATGTATTTGTTTACAACTTGTATTTTGTTCACCCAAATGAGTAAAAGTTTTAACACCTGTTCGGCAAGACATGTGGCTTCACATGTGTGTATAAATTGAGCTCATTGCAGCTTCTAGTCTTGAAGTTATTAATGATAGTTGGCCGAGTTGTTAGTTGTCCGAGCCATCATGACCGCTACTGTACATACATGCGCACATTTGTCATTAATTGAGAAGGCACACAAACCATGAATTCCAACACAGGGCGCAAGAGAAGTTTACATTCAAACTCCAATCTTGCACCGTAGCGCGAACGACATTCGTGATGAGTTTACGTTATACGCACAATCGATGTAGTTCTTGTGTGTCGAATGTTTGCTGTAGGGAATTCTCCCATTCCAGCGACGGACTTCATTAAATTGAGAAACCATTTGTCAAGATCGCATTGTAAACCGTGCCAACAAGTGTGTGCTCTCCGGGGCTGAATTGTCGTTCAAATGAAGCCGCCGTGGACCGCTGAGCTCAGCGAGGCTTAGAGTCGACCCGTCAACGCAGAGGTCCTCAACTGGGAGTAAATTTACCTCTAGGGGGTAAAAAATTATATTGCCGGGGTTAAAAAATTATATAGTCGGAGGTAAATTTACCCCTAGGGGGTAAAAAATGGTATAGCCGGGGTTAAAAAATTATATAGTCGGGGGTAAATTTACCCCTAGAGGGTAAAAAATTATATAGCCGGGGGTTAATTTAACCCTAGGGGGTAAAAAATTATTCAGTCTGGGGAAAAAAATTATGTAGTCGTGGGTAAATTTACTAGGGAGTAACAATTTATGTAGTGGGGGGTAAATTTACCCCTAGGGTGTAAAAAATGATAAAGTCGGGGGGTAAATGTGAATAAGGGTAAGCAATTATATAGTCGATAAATTTACCCCTAAGGGCTTAAAAAAATTATGTAATCGGGATAAATGAATTAGGGGTAAAAAATTATATATTAAGGGAAAATTTACCCCTATGGGATAAAAATTAAATAGTCGGGGGAAATTTACACCTAAGGTGTAAAATTTATATAGTCGGGAATAAATTTACCTCTAGGAGGTAAAAATTATTTAGTCAGGGGTAAATAATTGAAGTACCTCATAATTTAGAAGCTAATTTAATTTTATTTAATTTTGTAAAATGAGAGAGAGTGCAGAGAAAGTGTGCTTGTTTTGTTAACGCTGGCGCTGGCTATCCTGGGAGAAAACACACTTCATGCAAAGATTTCCCCGTTTTTAACGTTCTTATTATATGATCCTTTCCTTTCGCATCGCTTGAGGCTGGCTTAGCTGTGGTTAGGGAGCCTTTAACCAAGCAGAAAAATAATAATAATAACACATTCTATCACCACCCTCGTAACCACTAGAAGAGCTTCACGTGAATGTTATCTCCGTTCGTTTCTAACACAATAAAGCCCATTTCACACTGAGCTAGCAAGGCAGCATCTAGCAAGCTCGCCTGAGCTATCTAGCAGACGGTCTGCGAGACTGGTAGGTAGGAATAGCACTATTACGAGCCGTTGCCTTCACACTGAATTCGCACGTTTTATCCAGCATCCATCACGCGAGGTGAAAATGCTATTCCTACCTACCAATCTCGCAGACCGTCTGATAGATGGCTCATGCGAGCTTGCTAGATGCCGCTTTGCTAGCTCAGTGTGAAATGGGCCTAACTGACAACGTGCAACATGTAATCAAATAAAAGCAAACCAGCCAAAACTAACCACGGGCTATACTGCAGAAAGAATAAAGTTTACCCTGAATCGCTGCTCGGAGAGTATAATTGCAGCAGAAATACAAAGGGACGACCGCTGTTATTCTTCGAGATTTACAGTGCTGCTGTAAATAGATTCATGGATCATCCACAAGACCAACACGGGTAGGGAAGTAAGCGCTCTTTAAAAAAAGAAGCAAATACAAAGCGCTGGGTCGAAGTTCATGACTGGCATTTTTCTCAGGTAGGAACTCTCGAATTTCATTTTAACCAAAATTTGGGTACGAAGAACGCTTACCAAATGACAACCCTGCGCGGTTTTCAGATTCTATGTGTTCTTTGCATTCAAATTCTTGCCGAAATAAGCCCAAATGAAAACATTTTGTGCAGAAAAAACAATCAGACTGTTGCAGCTCGCCAAACTCAAACAAGGCAAACCAAATGCCATCGGTCGGTCATGTTGCGCTCTCCGTCAAATTAACGCTGATTTCTTACTTTAAAGATCCAATTTGCGTCTCTTTTAGTGTAATTTTGAGACAATCCACTAAAGACATGATAACTCAAGCCTAGAAGACAGACAAGTGCTGGCAAATGGAGAAAAAGGCCTCGTACTTCGAGATAATATCGACGGTAATCAGGAAGGCGTGTGTGTTGGGTCAGCTGAAGAGTTAATTAGGTTAGCTAAATAGCCAAGAGAGCTAATTGGGTTAGCTAAAAAGCTGAAAGAGTTAATAGCTAAATAGCTAAAAGAGCTAATTTGGTGAGCTAAAGAACTAAAAAAGTTAATTGGGCTAGCTACAGAGCTGAAGAGTTCACTGGGTGAGTAAGAGCTAAAGAGCTAAAAAGTTCATTGGTTGAGCTAGACTCAAAGAGCTGAAACATTCACTGGTTCAGCTAAAGAGCCAAAAAGTCCAAGAGCTAGCGAGTTCATTGTGTTTGCTCAAGAACTTAAAGAACTAAGTTCGTTGGGCTTGATAAAAAATTAAGGTGCTTAGAAGTTCATTGAGTTTTTAAAGTACAGAAGAGCTCATTTTGTCTACCAAATGACTGAAAAGGTAAAGATTTTATTCAGTTTTTATAGATCATAAGCTTTCTTTCAATGCAGAGCAAAATTTGAATCTAGTCTGAGATTTTTACATATACAGTACATAACTGAACAATACATCTGAATACTGTGTATGTGGTGCGCTCTACACTTATATAGTGTACTCGTGTGCATCTCGACAACGCTTGAGCTAGTGAGATATTTATCATCTCAATTTTGACATTTCATGTACGGATCTCGACACCATAGTTTGCAAAATTAATTAAACGAATTTTTGAATTAGAAACGGGGACATCATGTCTTGGTTTAACGAAGGTAACAGGGCATCCATTCATGTCTTGGTAAAGGCAACAGGGCATCCATTCATGTCTTGGTAAAGGCAACAGGGCATCCATTCATGTCTTGGTAAAGGCAACAGGGCATCCATTCATGTCTTGGTAAAGGCAACAGGGCATCCATTCATGTATTGGTAAAGGCAACAGGGCATCACAGGGAAGAAATAGTATGTACTTCTGCTGCTCTGACGTCCAAAGGACGCTTTACTAACTCTTTGACCGCAACGTGCGCCACCGGTGGTCACGGAGGGTTTTTTCATGGTACTGCTGGCCGACCAGTCGCCATAAACTCAATTTTCATACGTACTTAATTAAAGCTAAATGA
The DNA here is from genome assembly GCA_014220935.1 of Platorchestia sp. MABIK. Lineage (NCBI taxonomy): Eukaryota > Metazoa > Arthropoda > Malacostraca > Amphipoda > Talitridae > Platorchestia > Platorchestia sp. MABIK. The sequence goes on from JACJUY010007634.1 coordinate 11,863, forward strand.
GGGCATGGTGCACTTAATGGCTGCTATTTTCAGAATTAATAGCTACAATTGACTTTAAATTTCAGTTGAATATCGAACTTTAGTTTTACTAATTGCGGTCAAATTGTTAGCTCATCTGTGTATGGTTATTTTATTTATTCTGTTAAGATGCCTTATTAACTCTTCTTCTAGTGCCTGCATTCGTCCCGCTAGCTTCTCTTCTGTTCACGATGCATCCTGAATTGCTTACGCTACGCTCCCATGTTTTTTTACGGCCTATAAAAGACACAAAATGTGAATTTTTCAGTAAATGAACTCATTTCCTGCGAAGTGACCCACCGGTGGTCACTTAGGTGATTTTCATAGTGCTGCTGACCCACTTGCAGTCACTATCTCATTTTGTAATAATACTTACTGAAAGCTAAATAAACGCCAGATCCAGTTCATGTTTGCTAGTTTCAAAGTTGATTACCACAATTGACTTTAAATTTGAATTGAATATTGAACTTCAGTTTAACCCATCGCAGTTAATGTGTTAAATAATTATTAAACAGCTTCACTGGTTCACTTCGAGCGCAACGTTTTTACGGAAAGAAAACCGAATACACTGACATTGTAGTGTGTATTTCCACAAGATGTGAGCCTTGTATGCCGTAATATTACTCAGACCTTTGCCCCTGACGACGTCTCTTATGGTTAATCCGCGTTTCCACCTAAGTGTAAAAAATACCACTCTAAAATAATTTGACTGAGGGCGAGGTGATAGAATAAGTTGCAAAACTTAACACTTTGACCGCAACGTGCACCACCGGTGGCCACGGAGGGGATTTTTATGCTTCTGTTGACCCACCAGTAGTCAAAAACTCAATTTTCATTAATACATAAGTGAAGTAACATGAAGGCAGATCCAGCTAATGTTTCTCTTTTCAAAATTGCCTAATGCAATTGACTTCGAATTAGAGTTGAATATTGAAGTTCAGTTTAACCAATTGCGGTTATGGTGTTAAAGTGATATATGGTACCCACGATTTAGTGTTTATTTTACCAGAGTCTCTTAATTGTACTCCATTATTAATTAATATTAAAATTGTGCCGCATGATTCGTGATGCGCATTTTCGAACCTATTTCGCCTAACTCTGTTTTCTTAATTATAATTTTGATCACTTACTAATTATAACAGGATGGAACTCGCCTTACAAAATATTACTCGGTAATAAGTACGGTAGACGATAAGCATTATTCCACTTCATGAAGCTCTACAAATGGCTTAAATTTTCTTCAGCCGAAAACGAGGAAGCATAAACGGGAAGTAAACTTGGCTATCGCGAATTCACTCTTTAAATCTCGTTTCGGTGGTGAAACGCCCCATTTAAAAATAATAATAATAACTATAATACTAACCTTACATCCAATTGTTGATACCTGAAATCCCGAAACTACTTTCTCTGCAGCATCCCCCTAAGGGGGATACAACTATTGTATCTATCGGAATTAGCGCTCCCAGAGAAAAAAATGTGTGAGGGCCCGAGCTGAGAGTTAGGTAGACCTTATTTTTCCTGAAATAAAATACTTTTTATTATGTTAAGGACCAGTTTTTTCGGTTCACTGCTGTTCTGCTTTTCAGCACCTACTACTTTCGTCTTCAACCTATGTCTTTTATCATAAACTTCTTTCTCAAATTAATGTTTCTATGCCTCTTCTGCATAGATTTCGCGTTCCCTTATCTCCATACTAAATGGTCCCTCCGTCCTTCCCCTCTTCAGAACGCTTTTTTCTAGCGGTTAGGGAAGCTTAAACTAACATCTAATCTAATCTTTCCAGCATCACAGTCTCAGGAATGATGGGTCACATTTTTCCTGCGCTGAAAGCATTAACACGAGATGCTTCAAGCTCAGAATACAACTGCTCCCTGCAGCCCGGGTCGGCAAGAACGACAGGCTGTCAGTTGCGTACTCACGGAGCATTAATCCCTTAGCCGTGATGGACAAGGACAGCTGTCTCAGGGCCATCAAGACCCTGAGGTCGTGCTTCATATTAAATAATCAAAACAGTCCGCTCGCTGGAAGTATTAATTGAATTATCTCCGTATAAATGTCATGAACATTACGGAAATGAGAACATGGGGTACGAACGTTAAGTGGTTGCATGGACTAGACTCGATTAGTTTATGAGTTAGTTGAAGCCTTCCTATGAAGTATAAAATCTGCCCCGAAGACAGAAAAGAGGGAGACACCTTCTTATAAATAATTAAGAAAATGGGACATCTGAGTACAAGCGTGCTCCTACACAGGATCCCGAATACACAATATCAATAAGCTTGAAAGAAGTTTATCGACGAAGATTTCAAGATTTCGAAGAAGGTTATCGACGAAGATTTCAAGATTTCGAAGAAGTTTATCGACGAAGATTTCAAGATATCGAAGAAGTTTATCGAAGAACGTGTGTGATACCCCTCAACTCTAGAGTGTGTAACGTCATTTCTGCCTTAATATGTATGATACTCCCTTTACCTTAGAAGCTGTAATACCTAAGTCATTCCGTGGAAATTTGAGATACAATGGTTAGAGAGGCAATAAAGTAAATCAATGAAAGTTTTAAATCTTCTGTTTGAGAGACAAATCCTCAATTAATGCTTTTTTACATTTCGCAATAGCTGTCGCAAAATTTCTGAAAACCAGGTGAGGGTAGTGCAAATGAATGTGAGACTAGCAAAATTATCTTCAACTTCACAAGCCTAAATCGAAGAATCGCCCTATTGGAAATATAAGCTTAAATAACTTTGAGGCATTTTTAAAACAACAGTTTATGTAACAATCGATCTCAATTTGCTCTTCTATTCCAGAAAGTCAAATGAATACATGATATGCATGTATAATTGTATCCAATACCTCCGAGCCAAATAACTAGAAAGGCTTGCAGATGATCTGAACGGAGCACGACGGCTGCGAAAACGTTCAAAGAAAATTCGCCTTTCATGTTATAAATGAAAATCGACAGCTGACTTCCTGAGATCTGGAATTTGTCGAATTCATGAACACAGGAACGTGCGTATTTTTTTGTTTACTGTAGAATACAATTGATCTGTAAACACGTTGGAAGGTGTAGACTTCTTGTTTCTCAAATAATATTTATATATATTAATTTTTTTTGAGTCTATACCACAGTGTTACAGTGTCGACATTGTAGGGCTATTTGTAATTGGAAGCGTGGAATACTTATTTTTTCTGTCAGTCCGACACAAATAATTATACGTCTTCGTATTTTCTGTGCCAGAAAAGTTGAAAAAGTTTTCTTCGAAGCTTCGATGCCTCCCAATGAAAAACACCACAAACATTTCAAAAACACATGAGTATTAGAAATATTCAGTGGCCCACGCATAAAAGCTGCTCTCTTTTCCCAACAATGTGGACCAGAACACATCTGATGACCACAAAGAGCTCGTGACAGCACAAACACCCTTGAGGACACATCTGCTGGCCACAACCAGCTCGTGACAACACACACACACGCGGGAACACATCTGCTGGCCACAACCAGCTCGTGACAGAAAACACACGCAGGCACTGTTTGGTTTTCTTGCCAAGACGTGGCAAAGAGCACGCTGGGAACAAGGAACACCTGCCGAGAACAAGGAACACCTACCAAACAACTGACACTTGAGCTCGGGGCCGATATGCTCACACGCACCTCAGGAGAAAGGCTGTCGCGTCACTGTGATTTTAGAGACACTGCGGATTTGAACAGGAACCGTGCCCGACTCCGTCTTAGTTTGGTGAAGTATTTTGTGAAGGTAAAACGCATCCACATTCAATAGAGATACATTCACAGCCCCATAATTTGCACTCTAATGAGTGGCTTCTTTCGCTCTGCTCTATGAATTTTTTACACACTATTTTGAATGTTACCCTATTAGAGATAATTATAATTACTTCGCCATTATATAATTTTATATAATTATTTCACCCTTATATAATTCTATGTTATTATAGTTATTTCGTTATTATATAATTCATTATAATTATAATTATTTCGCTATTATATAATTCAGTTTAGAGATAATTAATTCGCCATTGATTAAAAAATGAAAAGGTGCTGAAAATGCGTTGTTTGGTTAATAGAATTAGTAAACAGGAGTGATCATTACAACACACAAAAGATCGTCGACATTTAACAAAACATGCTATCACAATAATCTGCAAGTCGAAATAACAGCGAGCGGCACAAAAAATTCAAATTGAGTCCCCTAAGAATTATTCAAAGGAACAACCAACAAATGAATGCAAGAGCTTGAAATTTAATATTCCCCAAAAATCCGATTCTACGCCGCAGAGTTTCGGGTTACAACTTGAACATTTAACGTGCAAAACGGTATTACAGAGAGTTGCTGCAATAAATTAAATAGAAAGAGCACCAGAGGAAATGGACATGTCGTTAGCAAACATTTTGCTGAAAATTCTTCGTGATGGAAAGTTCCTTCCAAGCTTCACAGGAACACTGAGAGAACATTCAAAGTTGTGAATGTTGGGGGACATGATAGCTTCATTAACTTCCATTGGGAATAAAAAATATTGCATTACTATTTGAAGGTGTACAACTGGAACAACAGGGCTTGGAGCGCTTAGAGAACAAGAGGACATCAATTTTATCAAGATGTACGTGGCGATCGACAGACCAATGAAAATTGTGATATCAGACAAAGTAAATGATAATTGAAGAGTTAACTAAGCCAATGTTTCATTCAGGTGTTGGATAAGGTGATATGAAATTTGAATACTCCATCCCCGGCAAGTAATCTTGGTACTAACTCATTATTAAATAATTGTGGAACGGAGCAAACCAATTAGTGCTACAATCGAAAGTAGCTTAAATGTGACGCTGAGTATCCATCAAAAAAATATCAGGTGCAACATTAAGGAAACTTCGAACTAAGAATGAAATTGCTTACAGACAAAACCATTGCACAAGTGCAGCACCAAACAAACCATTACACGAATGAGACACTAAAAAACCATTAATAAAATAGCAAGGAGAGTCACTTTTAAAATAGACATTATTACTTAGCGAGTTTAATTTGTCAGAACTAAAAACTCGCTAAGCTGTTAAACTCGTTAAGTAATAATGTCTATTTTTAACACTGACGATCCTTGCTATTTCATTTATAGTTAGACTTTGCAAACGGCAAAACATTGACGTGAATAATTAAACAAACCATTGCCCAAGTCGGACACTAAACGAACCATTGCCCAAGTCAGGCAATAAAACAATCCGCACACAAGTGCTACGCTAAGCAATCCATCACAATGACGCAAAGCTAAATAAACCTTTATAAAATTCTGACTCTAAACGAACCATTTCATGAGTCAGACACCAAAGAAAGAAATACACAAGCGTCACTAAAATAAAACATTTCTAAAGTTTATCACCAGACAAGCCACCAAACAAGAGGCGGATGCTTACCTGCAAGTCACAAAGAAGCTCCAGAAGGTCGAAGTCGCCGGAACGTTTCAGCCGAGCCTGCAAGACACAAAACACAGATTTAAAACAAGTCCTCAGAGTAAATTTTACAAAACGTGGCGGAGACCAGCTCCATCTTCAGTTACCAGTCTGAAGAAATGAAATTGAAAAATCGAACTTATTTTGAATTCATATTTTGTGAAACCTTTACTAAACATGATTTCAACGCTTACGACATTCTTCATCCCCAGCTCCATCTTCAATTTTCAGTCTGGAAAATCGAACTTCCTTTTAAACACATATTTTGTGAAACCTTTACTAAACTTGATCTCAAAGCTCACGACATTCTCCGTTTTTGAGTTCCTAATGACCATTTGCTTGAAGGAAAATAACTCAAAACACGTCCACATAAACCACGTCGGTCAGATGTGACCTGAAGGCAAATGCCTCAATTCTAATCCAATGAATTTGATCACCAGACATCGGCCTGATGTGTGGCTGAGGGTTCCGCTCTGCGATCGTTGCAGACACGCTAACGGTGCTGGACGTCCTATGCACACTGAGTGTTGTGTGGTTGTGTGTTTGTGCTGTTATGAGTTGTGTATTGCTGTGTTGCGTGGTGAAGTGTGTTTGTGCTGGTGTGAGTTGTGTACTGGTGAGGGTGATGTGTGGTGGTGTGTGCTATTTGCTAGTGTGAGGTGTGTGCTGGTGTGTTGTGTGTGTTTTTTGCTAAATAAAGGCTTTATTTAGCAAAGATGCATCAGCACCAACAGCACCAGAAGCACTAGAAGCACCAGCAGCACCAGCAACACCAGCACCAACAACACCAAGATACTCCACACAGTGCCCACCACAGCTCCCCGTTCCTCGGCAGCGAGCTGAAGCTTTTCAGGTTATTTTTCGCGCGCGCGTCCCGCTGAAATAGTTGGAGGCAATCGGAGCTCGGCAGTTCTTTTGAGGTAGCATATTTCAACCCGCTACATGAGCCGGCATTTATCGACATACTTTACACATTGTCGGGGACGCAGAGGAAAGACTTCGGTGTTTTGGTGTCCGGATCGCATGAATGCGCCCAAAAAATGCCGCTGCGGCGCACGAATGCGACGGAAAAGATAAACCCCAATCCTCTGAAAATGTCCTCGCCGATGCCTCCGTTCGCGACTAACGAAGTCTGGACGTCTGGAAACGTGAAGTTTTTGTGAATATTCGGAGAACCAAAATATGGAAAATGTTGGTTTGCTGTCAGTGCGTGATCAAGGTCAAGGAAAAGGATGGTATTACGGTTAGAAATGGAAGATGATGCTCGTTTGTTTTCTCATGAGGGGGATATAAAATATGATAGTCACATATTGAATTCTTCTCAGTGAAACATCAATGAAGCTTCTAGTAAAATCAGTATGGAGTCTTATAAAAAGTAGGCTTAGAAAAAATGAAAAGCTCAAACAAAACTTTTAGAAAAAATGCGAGAAAGTTTTCAAGTCTTGGTAGCCGAAAGTTTATAAGACCTAATTCACAGCCATCCTGCATCTACCTAAACATCAATAATATATAATAAAATACCAGGTGTCTCGTTAAATCAATTCTCTTGTTCCAACAAAGCAAGACTTCAGCTCTAACAAAGGCAGACTCCAGCTCCAACAAAACCAAACTCCAACAAAGCCAGACTCCAACTCCAACAAAACCGGGTTTGCACGTCAGTCGGCGAACAAACGATCTAGGGTGTGTGCTCGCCAGTCAGTGCGTCAGTCACAAGACGGTCTGTATTAACGAAACCAAAAAACCCATCTCGGAGGTTCGACAAAAACTCTACGGGTAATGCAGCCCGAAATGGCTTCCGAAGAAACTAATGGCCCTGTCATGACGATGGAAATTCTAGCAAAAGATTAGCCGATTTCTCGACAGGGAACTCACGGAGAGCATGAAAAACCTTCAGATTTTGATTGAACGCGGTTTCGAGTGTATTTTTTTGTAGTGTCCTAAAGAACGTAATTCCGTGAATATTTCTCTTTAAATTTGTTGGTACAATATTATTGGGAGCTTTTTTAACTTAATCGTAGAAACATTAAAGAGCAACGTTATTGAAGCAATGTTTTTGAAAAATTTACGGTGGTAAAAATCAAAATGCTATCACTAAAGAAACAATTTCATGAGTAATGTTCATGAAAAACTATCGAAAGTGTCATTAAGAGAGAAACAATTTTAATCGTAGTTTTTCACTGCAATAAAGTAAAAAAATAATATTGTTACAGAGCTATTATCTTAATGGTTAATATTAGACAGTAATATCACATGTAAGCATCAGTAAAACGAGGTGTAAGAATAATATCCCACCGGTCGTAAAATCTATATATAAAGAAGTAACATCAGCAAGCTCGTTTCAAAGAAGTAAAGTCAGCAAGCTCGTTTCCAAGAAGTAAAGTCAGCAAGCTCGTTTCAAAGAAGTAACGTCAGCAAGCTCGTTTCAAAGAAGTAACGTCAACAAGCTCGTTTCAAAGAAGTAACGTCAGCAAGCTGGTATCAAAGAAGTAACGTCAGCAAGCTCGTTTCAAAGAAGTAACGTCAGCAAGCTCGTTTCAAAGAAGTAACGTCAGCAAGCTGGTATCAAAGAAGTAACGTCAGCAAGCTCGTTTCAAAGAAGTAACGTCAGCAAGCTGGTATCAAAGAAGTTACGTCAGCAAGCTCGTTTCAAAGAAGTAACGTCAGAAAGCTGGTATCAAAGAAGTAACGTCAGCAAGCTCGTTTCAAAGAAGTAACGTCAGCAAGCTGGTATCAAAGAAGTAACGTCGGCAAGCTCGTTTCAAAGAAGTAACGTCAGCAAGCTGGTATCAAAGAAGTAACGTCGGCAAGCTCGTTTCAAAGAAGTAACGTCAGCAAGCTCATTTCCAAGAAATGTCAGCAAGCTTAGTTTCCACAACGTTAAATCGAACCAGGGGCAAAGAAGAAGCTGCATAATTTAGCTCCACGCACGCAACAACTCTACAGAGTAACGCCAGCAGATGTGACATGCTCTCGTTCACATGCCCAGCAGTGGAATGAGCTTCTGCGTCGCGTGATTCGTGTAGTGAACACGGTGGAGGAAACAAGGTAGTGTCATTTCTGTGGGGGAAGTTACACCTTTTCTTATTAAGCTAGCCTATAGGAAAGCTTCATTTCAAACAAACTTTATGACGTCACCATTGCGACATTTCGATACACCAATAGCTGAGCCAGATTTGTGGCTATCAGTGTTGCCAGATGCAAAATGAGCGCTGCTATTGGTTCGTTGCCGTGACGTCAGCATTGCCACACGGTCGACGAAAAAAGACTGGTTAGACCCTACCTTGTCTCTTCTACCGTGGGGATGACTTACAGAGCTCTGCAGCTCTCTTGCGTAGTTTACCAGTCAGGTCATTACACCTGATCTCAACGTATGCTGTAGGTGCTTGATTATACGTGACCTCGTCATGGGTGACCTCGTCATGGGTGACCTCGTCATGGGTGACCTCGTCATGGGTGACCTCGTCATGGGTGACCTCGTCATGAGAAAACTTAACATCAACATGATTATGCGAGAAGGCTGCATGATGTAACTTCTTCTCATCATTACTACGCCTGGCCTCAACGTAACTAAACTTCCCCTCAACACGACTATACTTCATCTCAATATCGCCAAACTTTACCTCAACATGATTAAATTTCACCTCAAAATGATTAATCTTCGCCTCAACATGATTAAATTTCATTCAAAATGGCCAAACTTCATCTCATCATGATTAAAATTCATCTCAACATGAGCAAAATTTCTCTCAACATGACTAAACTTCCCCTCAACATGACTAAACTTTCTCTCAACATGACTAAACTTCCCCTCAACATGACTAAACTTCCCCTCAACATAACTAAGCTTTCTCTCAACATGACTAAACTTCATCTCAACATGACTAAGCTTTCTCTCAACATGACTAAACTTCATCTCAACATGACTAAACTTCCCCTCAACATGACTAAACTTCCCCTCAACATGACTAAACTTCCCCTCAACATGACTAAACTTCCCCTCAACATGACTAAACTTCCCCTCAACATGACTAAGCTTTCTCTCAACATGACTAAACTTCATCTCAACATGACTAAACTTCATCTCAACATGACTAAGCTTTCTCTCAACATGACTAAACTTCATCTCAACATGACTAAACTTCATCTCAACATGACTAAACTTCATCTCAACATGACAAAACTTCATCTCAACATGACTAAACTTCATCTCAACATGACTAAACTTCACCTCACTATGACTAAGCTTCATCTTTTGAATACTGCACTCGACGAAATATGAACTGATCGTGAAATATGCAAGACCTATGAATGTTCAGACAGAAACGTTACTTTCTCGACGTGAACATGACCGGCTATTGGGCGGGATAATTCTATGATTTAAACCTTAATTGAACTTTTGAACATGAGCTACACTAAACTTGAAGATGACTGTACCTTCTGTTAACATGGAATACTTTTGATCTAAGCATTAATTACGTTGAACTCTATACAAATTAAGCCAACATGAACGTGATCCACAAACTCGCAGGAAATTAACACAAGTTCGATGATTCCTCCACAGCGTCGTCTACGAATATAATGTTTAATACCTCGCTACATAAAAATGAGATTTTATTCCTTACTAGGCGTTCGTGATTTCAACATTCAAACGATCCTGAATTTCATTAGATCTCCATTCTTCCTCTTAATGTCCACCCTATGAAAATATACATGCAGTCTATATACCTACTGACGTTCAGTATATTGACATAAATTTTGACCTCGCATTTCCCCATAACGTGAGTATCCAGTTTACGTACACACACTCAATTTTTTAACGAAACATTTGTCTACTGCAATATGGACAAAATTGTTATTGTTTCTGACGGGTTCATTTTTGAACGACGCAAAAAATCAGTAAATAATTCGGAAGTTTGGTGGAGACTCCGTTGATAAATGAACAGGGACCCTGTTCAATTATCAACGGAGATAATCGTTGAGTAGGAAATAGTCGTAGTAGAGCACGCAATAGAGATTAGATTTTCATGGTCTCTGACGGGTTTATTTTTTTTCGACGAAAAAAATCAGCTTATAATTCGGTGGTTTGGTGGAGACTCCATTGATAAATGAACAGGGCACAAGCTTGAATGCATTCGCTTTTTGCATGACAACACAGATGATGGACACTCGGCCCCGACGTCACTGTGTCACACAAACACCAAAGTTGACAGCCCGGATTTACGACGCTAATGTAAGTACAAACTTCAAATTTACGACCAATTTTTGTAACGCACTGCCGCCGTGAATGTGTTGTTAAGACATACATTGCTGCAGCTCTCAAGCGGAATTTGTGTGATTGTGTGAATTATGTCAGGAGCGTCGGGACAAAAATACCACCTGAAGTACTTGAATTATGACCGTCATAAATAACAGCTCCGGTTATTGTTTATGTCCACCCATGAATTACATTTTCTGTTATTGTTTATGCGTTGACATTCACTAAAATTTGCGCAGTGGACAGTCGAAAAAGAAGTGAAGTAAATGTTTGTCCAAATCAATAGGGGCAAAACCCGTTAAATGAAAATATTTGGGAGATGTATACGGCAAAAGAACAAGTGACCTAATTTTAAGATACTTGTCAAATCCCATCCACCTGATACCCATCACGCACAGGCATAAGAATAAAAATAAATTGGATGAGCAAATAATAGAGGAGAGGAGTAAATTAGAAACAAATTTGATAAGCAAATAGTATAGCGGAGGAGTATGTTAAAAGTATATTAGATAGGCTAATAGTATAGCGGAGGAATAAATTAGACGTGAATTTGATGAGCAAATAGTTTAACGGAGGAGCAAACTAGAAATAAATTAGATAAGCAAATAGTATTGCGCAGGAGAATACTAGAAAAAATAGATAAACAGATAGTATAGCGCAGGGGCAAGTTAGAAATAAATTAGATGATGAAATAGCATAGCGGAGGAATAAATTAGAAGTGAATTAAGTGAGCAAATAGTACAGCAGAGGAGGGTCAAAGGACTGCTCCTTTACTAACGACAGTGTTCAGCGAACACCATTGTTACTCTTACTACTCACACAACCTGGGCGGGGGAGGAACAACAACTGTAGCGATAAATTATAACTCACGCTCACATTTCTGAATGTTTAAGGACAAAAGAAACAGCTTTCTATCAGTTGTGAGGATCCTTGGTTTATAATCATTCTTGCACTATTAAAACTATAACACGTTCTTTTCTCGCATGAAAAGTTGATACTCCTTTAAATTATGCTCTACGAACAGCATGGTAAATTTAAGAATGAAAATAGCGCTCGTGTTAATTCCTTAAAGATATTTTTTACCTTTTTCACTCATTAGTTTCGGTCGAACCTAAAATTTTTACTACACAAAGGATTTTATATCCAGCAGTGGTTAAGACGATTTACGAACGTGTTCACTCTACTAGAATTTCTAGGCATATGCTTTCAAATTTTATCAACTTTTAGCTGAAAAAAATGTAGGGTCTTCGGTGTCCTGAAAATTTTCTCACCAATTTTTGACGGTGCGCTCTGTAGATATGACGAGGAAGAAAATGGAGAAGCTGGATACGCGACGACATTGGAGAACTCTCCCACTCAAAAAACTCGCCTTCCGCTCTCTCAGTTGTATATGAAAGAAATCAAAACAACGTCATCGAGAACAGCGGCAAGTGTTTTGTAGCCGAAGTTTCGTAACCGAAGTCAAGGAGTTCTGTCATCATTTTTACTATTTGACGTTGAATTTTCTTGACGCATAACTCAAATGTGGCGAAACTGTGGTGCCTTATTAAGAGAAAGTATAAAATTATCCATTTTACTGATGGTTCTGAGGTCAAGGCTGCTCCTGTCGGTGATGAAGAAAAACGGTCCTATACGCTTCTTTGGGGAACCCCTAATGTTACTTCTTTCCAGTCTCTAATTTGTTGATGAATTGTAAATCCTTGCGTGCAACCATCATACCAGTCGAGAGTTTAACCATGGGCCTCTCCTTCGGGCAATTTTCTTTAGTGAGGTACTTCGTGAAATTTATTTGAAAATTAAGATGAATGACGTTCTTGAATTTTGAGTTATAGTTAGTATGGTTGACTTCCCAGAAGATGTTGAGAAGGTTTTTGAAACTGCTGTATGCGTTAGCAGTTATGATACTTGAGTAATTTCTGCATTGTTTCATAGGTACTAGATGTAAGGCTTGTTTCTTTTTCTCAGACTGGTCTGACATTCATTTCTTTTTAATTTTATAGGAACATCCTGGTTGTAATCAATCAAATCACGATGTTCGGTAAGAGTTCGCTGATTAATTTGGCTGTTTCTTCATGCGCACGTGGTGCAGGGTCGGCAGATCATGTCAATTCCGATGGACATTAAAAGTCTGAGCTCCTTTCTACCTCTTCTATTGTGAATACGTGTACGTTGCCTGCTATAACTAACTAAATTTTTTAAAAATTTAATACCAAAGAATTTCAGACATTTAAACATAATTCGAGATTAAGGTGAAGTACATATTTAGAAACTTAATTTTACCTCAGTCGTCTCTATGCTTGGTCTTTAGGATCAGTCAATGTTCTAATGGGATCTCGGAATTTGTCATTCACATCTTGTAGAAGTTTAGGCCATTACCTGGACTCAGTCTCTTCAACGGAATATAATGCTCAAAGGTTTTTTAGGACAGAAGTCCTAAAAACCTACCAATAGCTGAAGTAGTCTATCAGTATTTCCTGGGAGAGTCAATCTTTACAGCAAACGAAAGATAGACTTACGTAACCTAAACCTATTGCCTATCCTAGGTCCCAAAAGGTACATTTACACAACAGCAATCTTATGTATATCATATGGTAAAAAAAATTAGTAGGGGCAACCTGGTAAATATAATCAAGGGATTGAAATTTGGCTTGTGAAGCAATGAGCGTGTAATCTAGTGGCCACTATTTAGTGATAGCAATTTTTAGTGAACTTAATCTGACGGATGTAATTTGGTGATTGATTTTGCTGGTTAAAATATATTGTGAGTAACATGATGAATATAACTTAGTGAGTAATTACCAATAAATTTATTCCGGTAAATGTAGTTTGGTTATCGTAATCTGGTGATAGCAATCTGGTGTTGTCAATCTGGAATACGAAACCTAATAAATGTGATCTCATGAATAGATTTTGATGAATTTAACCTTCAAACTGTCATCAGTTGATTGTATACTCATGAATTCAGTCTGGTTATAGCACCCTGGCGATGGTAATCTGATAAATGACAACGATCGGTGAGAAAGAGGGAGGGAGAAAGGTATTGCTAGTGGAAACAATTTTCGCTAAAAGAACTTCAGGAAAATTTTTCAAAGAAATGAAACTATCAACGCGAAAAGTTATTTAGAATTTTTTTTAAATTACAAAATACCTCCAATGCACCATGAAAATATTGAGCACTGAAGAAAATTATTACAAAAATCATATGTGCTGAAAACATAGATTTATGTACAAAAAAAAAACGGTGTGACGCTTTGAATGGTTGAAATGAAAAATAAAATTTGCAACACTTTACACCGTAATAAAATTTGCAACACCTTACACCGTAATAAAATTTGCAACACTTTACACCGTAATAAAATTTGCAACACTTTACACCGTAATAAAATTTGCAACACCTTACACCGTAATAAAATTTGCAACACTTTACAGCGTAATAAAATTTGCAACACTTTACACCGTAATAAAATTTGCAACACTTTACACCGTAATAAAATTTGCAACACCTTACACCGTAATAAAATTTGCAACACTTCACACCGTAATAAAATTTGCAACACTTTACACCGTCATAAAATTTGCAACACCTTACACCGTAATAAAATTTGCAACACTTTACACCGTAATAAAATTTGCAAATGTGAAAAACTTCACTGTGCTGTATCATATTATCAACGTATCATAAAAGTATCATATTATCACTTTGTATTATGTACGTATCATAAAAGTAACATATTATAACTATTTATTGTGTGTGTATCATAAAAGTATCACATTATCATTATTTATTATGTGTGCATCATACAAGTATGATATTATCATTATTTTGTATGCATGTATCATAAATTATCATATTATCATTGTGCACTATGTATGTATCATATAAGTATCGTGTTATCAATATTTATTATGTATGTGTCATAGAAATATCAAATTATCATTATGTATTATGTATGTAGCATAATAGTTTCATATTATCATTATGTTTGATGTATGTATCATAAAAATATCACATTATCATTATGTATTATGTATGTATCATATAAGCATCATATTATCACTATTTATTATGTTTGTATCATAAAAGTATCATATAATCGACGTTAATGTGTATCTTATTCCGATGTCCTACAATGGAAAAATTATGCTGATTGCATCAGCTACGACCCATCACTCACAACATGCACCCCGCCATAAATACACATCACGCTTGCAGCCACCCGGTGCTAATTGGGCTATCAAACTGTGGGAGGGCTGCTGGACCTCACGCATTGGAATTCTTGTACTAATAAAATTCACCGCCTGTTGTTGAAAAACACTTTCTATTTGGATCAAAATCCTTATTATGAACACTCTCTGTTTGGATCAAAGTCCTCATTATGAACACTCTCTGTTTGGATCAAAGTCCTTATTATGAACACTCTCTGTTTGGATCAAAGTCCTTATTATGAACAC
>JACJUY010007634.1:27253-42546 GCA_014220935.1 Platorchestia sp. MABIK
TCTCTGTTTGGATCAAAATCCTCATTATGAACACTCTGTGTTTCGATCAAAGTCCTTATTATGAACACTCTCTGATTGGATCAAAGTCCTTATTATGAACACTCTCTGTTTGAATCAAAATCCTCATTATGAACACTCTCTGTTTGGATCAAAGTCCTTATTATGAACACTCTCTGTTTGGATCAAAGTCCTTATTATGAACACTCTCTGCTTGGATCAAAATCCTTATTATGAACACTCTCTGTTTGGATCAAAGTCCTTATTATGAACACTCTCTGTTTGGATCAAAGTCCTTATTATGAACACTCTCTGTTTGGATCAAAGTCCTTATTATGAACACTCTCTGTTTGGATCAAAATCCTCATTATGAACACTCTCTGTTTGGATAAACTCCTTATTATGAACACTCTCTGTTTGGATCAAAGTCCTTATTATGAACACTCTCTGTTTGGATCAAAGTCCTTGTTATGAACACTCTCTGTTTGGATCAAAGTCCTTATTATGAACACTCTCTGTTTGGATCAAAGTCCTTATTATGAACACTCTCTGTTTGGATCAAAATCCTTATAATGAACACTCTCTGTTTGGATAAACTCCTTATTATGAACACTCTCTGTTTGGATCAAAGTCCTTATTATGAACACTCTCTGTTTGGACCAAAGTCCTTATTATGAACACTCTCTGTTTGGATCAAAGTCCTCATTATGAACACTCTCTGTTTGGATCAAAGTCCTTATTATGAACACTCTCTGTTTGGATCAAAATCCTTATTATGAACACTCTCTATTTGGATAAACTCCTTATTATGAACACTCTCTATTTGGATAAACTCCTTGTTATGAACACTCACTATTTGGATAAACTCCATATTATGAACACTCTCTATTTGTATAAACTCCTTATTATGAACAATCTCTATTTTGATCAAAGTTCATATTTCCAAACACACTTCACCATCCGCAGACGTTTAAGCCACTGGTTCTGAGTTTCTTTATGGAATCGCTCACGAATCGTGTGTGATAATACTTAAGAAGAATGACAATGATAAAATAATTTAATAAAAGCGGATTACTATTGAGATCGTCTTGTATGGCTGCGGTGGTTAAATTGAGCAGATAACAATAAAAAGTGTGTAATAACATTGATAAAGTACATAACTACACAAAGTGCATAGAGTACATAACTGTAAGATTTAGACAACAGAAAATCTACAAATCGACTATACAATAGCAGTGGCAGAGAAGTTTGTTGGAGCTTGCTTACCGCGGGTTACTTTTAAAAAGCAAATTGCATAGTAAAAATGGAAAAATGAACGCAGGGATTATTTATCCTGTAGAACTGATAATAAAACAATGCATCGTCAAAATGGAAATGTGAATGCTGGGTTTATGGGTTTTGTAAAACAACTTATAGGTAAAAAATTTCTTCCAAGAAGAGCAAGGAGCGAGCTTGCTTAAAAGGCTGATGCGCAGGTATTTAGAAGAGCTTTCTTTTGTTCAGAGGAGTTCTCGTATTACTTAAAATAAAGCTCGTTTTGGACCTCATACACAATGACCCACTTCGCAGATTCATATCCGGCTTTGTGAGTTCGTGCGTATCAAATCCCTCAGTGGCGAAACCTTTCATTTAAGAAAATTGGAGAGCCCGAAGCTGCGCTTGAGAAGAGCGCCATATTTACGATCATCATCCCGCAAACACACATTCCTGTTATGCCGGCTGCCCGATTCTGAGGCCCCGCAATAACTAGGACCGCCCGTAAAGACAATGAACAGCGCAATTTCTGTATCAGTGATACGGCGACAGAAGAACGCAATCGGGCAATCCCGCCACTGATTTTATCTGGCTGCTCCAAAGCACTGGTGCATGTTCGCAAAAATTGCGTGTTGCCAAATTTGGTTACCTGAAACTTTGTTATAGGCTTAAGACTAGATTGGTATGAAACTCTGTTCTGGGACAAGAATCTACTGAACGAATGGAAAGATTCCGTAACGTAAAACCATGTAAGTTGTTGTGTTTGGAAACTAGAAGCTTTTACTGTTGAAATTGATATTAAAATGGGTTCACATGACGTTGATTTTAGCTTAAATTCGAACACGGCGGCGGCCATGCCAACAAAGTTGAGGGCAGGCAAGAACAGCTTTTGGCACGAGATAGCGGCCGGTCGAAAACAAGACGATTTTTCAAGGACGTCAGGGAAATAAGCAAGCAATGGGCACGGGAGTGTCAGATGCAGGTCGTTCTTAGGAAGCTTTGTTGTTTACAGGTGGCCGGGGCCCAATTTTACGGGCATGGGAATATTTTCTGGCCAAAGAGAATTTAAGGATCTTTGTAAGTGCGTACCAGTACCCTTACAGGAATCCCTATATATGAAGGGACTACAAACCATCTCTCTACGGGCATCTCAGGACTCCTAAAAGTACGCGTTCTGAAGGTTAAAAGAAGACGTTGATGCTGAGCGTATGAAAAAGGCTAGAGATGTTTTTCGAAGGGTGGAAACTTATTTCGCTAGGAGAAAGGTCCTTGCGTTTTGCAAATGTTTCTTACGATACAGATACGAATACCTTCTATAGTTTTGGAATTTTTGGGGATCTGAGGTATGTTGGGAAAAAGCTTAACTCGTATTTGAGGATTTTAATTGCGCGTAAAATTCGCACGTCTTAAACAATAATTGACTGGAGCATGCACATGTATTGTGAAGTTAAGCAAAGTAACAATACAAAAACACAACACAGGAAAACACTCCCACACTGTCGAATGGCATAGAATGAGCGCCTGAGTTACATGTAAAAATGTTAATCTCCCTTGAATAGAAGTAAAAAAATGAGCATTAACTTTCAATGCAAGTGAAAATTTTGTATACAGATCGAATTCCTTTTGTCTCAAAGGAAATTTGCCAGTTTTGTTGCATCTTCTTGTTAGAATTCACATCCTCGAAAGATTACTTACTAAAAGATTTTTAGCATTTCCTGTAGAACTAAATGATTTTTTAGTAAGTTTACTCAAGGTTAATTCACAAATTTATCTCTCCAAGTTATTCATTACGCTCAGGACTCAGATGAGTGATATTCTTCAAGATTGTGTTCAACACGCGTGCCAAGAACAGCTAAACAAGAACGAGGAGTGGCCGTCCTGTTGCATTTTAACAAATCCAACGTACTCTTCCGTCCATCACTGTCCTGTACATCACTTCACCTCCAATTCAGAAGTTTAAAATTCTGTTGATGCAAATACTTGGAAATCATAGAATTAATTAATTTCTAAAAACATGAGCTATTGTTGAACATGAATGTCAGTGTCCATCGGTGCCAAACTGTCATTGTGCATTGCTTTGCTCTTCAATTGCTGCTTGAAAGAGCAATTTTAGCCGAACAACAAGCTTTATATGAAATAAAAAAATTTTAATTTGGTTCAGTAAATTAGGTGTGTAACCTACATTTTGATGAAAATTGAAGATAAGAGATATCCTGAAATATCAACTTCCAGAACAATGCATCTTACCTGCATGTGAGAAGATAATCGTTGTCTCTTCAGTCAGTTTTTGATAGAGGAAAAAATCAGCTTAAAAATATATCAAACTTTTTTCAAACGTCAATATTATCGAAATCACGATGACTCAAATGCTCCAGAGAAATGGTCAGTAGATGACAAATTGCAGTGATGCGATGACTCGCTCTAACTTCCATCCCCAAATTTTAATGTGTTTATTTTGGGGAAGGTTAGGAGCTTTCGTTAAAAGTAACGCAGTGAAGATGCTAAAAGTTGTTAAAAAATGATGACTCTAACTTCCATCCCCAAATTTTAATGTGTTTATTTTGGGGAAGGTTAGGAGCTTTCATTAAAAATAACGCAGTGAAGATGCTAAAAGTTGTTAAGAATAGATGACTCTAACTTCCATCCCTAAATTTTAATGTGTTTATTTTGGGGAAGGTTAGGATCTTTCATTAAAAATAACGCAGTGAAGATGCTAAAAGTTGTTAAAAATAGATGACTCTAACTTCCATCCCTAAATTTAAATGTGTTTATTTTGGGGAAGGTTAGGATCTTTCATTAAAAATAACGCAGTGAAGATGCTAAAAGTTGTTAAAAATAGATGACTCTAACTTCCATCCCCAAATCGTAATGTGTTTATTTTGGGGAAGGTTAGGATCTTTCATTAAAAGTAACTCAGTGGAGATTTTAAAAGTTGTTAAAAATAGATGAGCTTATAAATAGACGCACAAATGGTCAACGAATGTTTTCAGTAACATACTGTTCATATAATCGATGTTGTGATAGAGGGAAAGAATACATAAGTAAATGAGTGAAGATTGAACTTCAGTGTTAGTAAGTTTATTCGTAACTTTTATTTAAAAAAAGAAATTATTAAAATAAAAGCTTCGACTTCATTGGGTCACACACAAAAAGATTTGATGTGAACCAAGGCAAGACGTACGGATGTGTTCCCTAACATAACAGTTATTACAGTTATTACAACACCTCCCATTACAGTTATTGCACTTATTACAACACCTCCCATTACAGTTATTGCACTTATTACAACACCTCCCATTACAGTTACTTCAGTTATTACATTCCCTCCCATTACAGTTATTGCAGTTATTACAACACCTCCCATTACAGTTATTGCAGTTATTACAACACCTCCCATTACAGTTACTTCAGTTATTACATTCCCTCCCATTACACTTACTTCAGTTATTTACATTCCCTCCCATTACAGTTATAATAACTGCACAATTTGGGATAAGTTTCCTCAGTCCAACAGTGCGCGACGTCAAAGTCTACACACGCTTGTGGAAGAACTTAGAAACATTTGTGCTTCACAATGCAGAGTTGTATTTTGTGTTTCATAATGCAGAGTTGTGTTTTGTGTTTAACAATGCAGAGTTGTGCTTCATAATGCAGAGTTGTGTTTTGTGTTTCATAATGCAGAGAAGTTTACCATTCTAGCGACGTAATTTCCAATTTCAGGCCTGTGACTGTGCCCCGTGTTTCAACTTTTTTTGTTAGCATTTGGTTTAAGCTTTACTTTACCCTCTTTCTTCTTAGATTTTAACGAATGTCTTTTATGCTCTGAAAAACTCGCCATTATTTTCGAGTTTTCTCGCATAGCCATATTCCAGATGTAAAATGTTAGCTAAGAACTCTGGGGCACGGGTTTTTTTAAGATTTAAATCTGTTCAAAGGGTTGCATTCTTAGGGCTTATGTAGCTTTACTAAAAGGTTTGTATCCAATAACATCATATTTTACACTCCTGATAAGGTTAAAGGATTTATAGTTACTGAGAAATCTACATATGTCAAGAAAATGAACGAAATATTTTCTGACGATTCAAATTCGAGCAGATCTCCGAACCGATCCTTAAATTTGCTACATGTTTTGAAGATATCATCTACAATTTCCTCCGTAAACTACAAAGTGCCCACATGATTTCCGCAGGCCGTAAAAGTGACTAAATGAAAGTGTATCAAGCTCGGGAATTCTAGCAGGAATTTGTAAAATACATAAACCTAATTATAAAGACGAGTTTGCTTCTTCGCAATTTCTGGAGCACATCGAACATCTAGCTTAACACTTTAGGTGCGACGTGACCCACCGGTGGTCACCGAGGGATTTTCATTATGAAGCAACTGACCGATCAGTAATAACAAACACAATTTCGATATATGCCTAATGAAAACTAAATGAAGGAGCGATCTGTTTACTGTTCGTTATTTTCAAAATTGATCTCTAAAATTAAGTCTAATTTGAGTCGAATATTGAACTTGAGTTTAACCCGCCGCACTCAACGTGTTAAATTTTGTAAAACTTCTTTTCGTGATTTCGAGTCCTTTCACGAACAATAATTTCACTGCAGGCAATTCTGAGTCGAATGTTAATAGCGTCATTTGAATGCAAAATGCTGATAATTTATAAATGGCTTTTTTTTATGCCAAAAGCTTGTTCATGATTTTTTAATGATGAATTTTTGAAACCATTTTAAATTATCTGTTTGAAAATGTACATACTGTTATGAGCGTTAACTGGGCTTTATATGGCTCTTTTTCAGTCGCCTGTTCATGACTTTTTTCCTTTTTAAGAATTTTTCATGCAAAAAAGGGCTGAGCTATGATTTATCGCATGGGCCTTTTTTTTGCAAAATTTTCCGGTATTTTCACAAGGAACAATTGCACATGGACTCTTCCCTGAATTGAAACCGGTTCAGTACAAACGATGCGAACATGACACCATTTAATTGTTCCTTGATTATTCGTGGTGCAATTATTATTTGTGATTTAATGATTTGATTACGATCATTTTTTTTTATTTAATGATTTGATTACGATTATTTTTTATGATTATTTGAATGTAAACCATATAAAAAACACTTTTACGACGGAAACTACATGAAATAGCAGGATTTTTTTCTCGATGGTCGCTTTCCCTAGCATCGGAACCATATTTCCCTAGCATCGGAACCATATCGATCCCAGAACCATCAGAACCCAGTGAGATAAGAAAAATCGGAGTTAAAAAAAGACCAACCTTTGTCTACTCAAAAAAAATGAACTTCAAAAGTCTTAGGACTTTCTATACCATTTTTACTGGTATTTGATTCTTAGAAACGATAAAATGCAGTACCTGAATGAATCACAACTATGCAAGCCAAAGTCAGACAATTATTCCAAGTTCGAAGTTCATAGAACACAGCCAGTTCAAGTAATTGTGAGTGGGTCCAAGCTAGTATGTTATCCAGAAGTCCGGACTCCATACATCTAAGCCAGCCTGTTATCCAGAGCTCGAGACTACATACATTCAAAGCTCGAAGTTCCATTCATCCCGAGTTCGAGACTACATGCATCTAAGCCAGCCTGCTATCCAGAGCTCGAGACTCCATACATCCAAGCCAGCCCGTTATCCAGGGCTCGAGACTCCATACACGCGAGCCAGTCCATTATTAACACGAGGCCCAAGTCCACTCCCACAAATCTCCGGCAAATGAACGATTAGGCCGGGGGCGCTAAACGCATTCCCATTCCGGCCCAGAAAACGGCCCGGAGGTTCCGGGGAACAAAAACTGGAAACGGGCTAGGCCTCAAAAAACAGAACAATTTTTTGAGCTCTGCAACGAACGCACAAGAAAAGAAGTTCATTCAACAGTGAAATACGGCGAGCTTTGAAGCAGAAACTTGCTTCAGGAAAAATAGCTACCGACATTCCTCACAGAGACCAGAGCACAAACATCCGCACAAAACTGGGCATCATTCACACACAACACAAGTACACGCATTTCCACACACGTACTCGTGCAAACATGTTTGTACACAAGTTGCAGCTGAAACTTTAGTCCTGTGCTCCTCGGAGGTAAGTTACACAAGTTCTCGCTTTGAAGTTTGCACCGACATTTCAAACGTCATGACTAATGATCTACTTCAGCCAATTCAGGCGAGGTTTGAGTCGCAGAATTCCATGCACTCTGCCTACCGTTTCTTCGAGCAGGAAAACAGACGGAGTAGCCTTGTGATACACTCCTTAAACTGATGTCTGCGGGATTGAAATTTATTGTGACTGCGAAAAAAACTAAATTCTGAGGATTTTTAGATGGCAAAATTTCAATGAAGCCCTCCCTCACCTATTGACTTCATTTCCATGAACGGATGACGTAAAGTCCACGTCTACCTTTGTTCCAATTAATGACACCGCGCATCTTCAAGCTGACTTTGTGTTTTTACTGTTTTAACCCAATAGTGAGGGTTGTATCTCCATGGACACATCACAGGGGTGAAGAAAGATCTTTTAAAGCCGACCCTTACTTGCCAACCTGCATGAGGGTCCTTCCATGCAACGTTGAACATCCTATTCTGTCGCTGCTCTGATATTGAATTCTCGAATTGCTTGCCAAAATCATGGCTTTTATTTTTCAGTCTCGTTGAGCTGGGCTTCTTGGCGGCACGACGAACGAGTATTCTCATATTCTTTGCAACTTATGTTGGATCGTTTGCATCGTGGCGTTCATAAGACCTGATTGCTTTTTTACGGCTGTTGCAGTTTCGATTGCATCGTGGCGTTCATAAGACCAGAATGTTTTTTTTACGACTTTTACAGTTGAATTCGATGTAACTTTTCGTTTTAAGAAATCACTAGGGCAAACAGGCGTCTACATAGAGACCTGACTTTTTAAGTAGCACGGAACGAAAACGAGATAAAAACTACTGTGTCACCTACAGGTCAGCAGAAAAAGTGAATTTTCTCGCTATGACAGGATGGAAGTACCATCTTTCCCTGCTTTGAAAGTTCGACTTGTCTGTTTATGATGACTAGAAGGGAAGTTATATGACGTCAAGGTGTAAAATGAAATACTGGGGCAATGGATATTGAGAAAAATTTTTCCCACAGGCAGCAATTCACTGAAAAGGCAGCTTTGAGATGCGAAACCAAAGCGCGAGGCAGGTTTTTGCGCACCTCATCTCAAGCTCTACTGATTTTTGTCATCTTGGCAGCATAGGTAAATTTTATGCATAAAGCATCATAAAATTATAATTTCGCTAAAAATGCTCAAACTTTGACAGGCCTACTGTATTTACACAAGTTATTTTCTGTAGACTAATAATATCTAACATCAGGCGATCGTCAATGGAACTCATATAACAAATGAGAGTTTCCCTAATCATTACAAGCTAGCAGTGTTATTCTTGAATTATACGAATCAACAGCAATACAAACCCACAAAACAGCACAGGCTATGGTAACGCTTGTTCAATGATCCCGCACTACTATATCGACGTCTATTTTTGTCCCTGAAATTTTCAGACCCCTGAAATCATTCTGCAAATACATCGTGAAACATCCATTCGGCAAATGCATAGTTTATAAATTTGGTAAAAAATCGTGCCTTAGCCGTCCTAACGTGAGGTTTTCCATCACATTATCGCATTATCATTATTCCATTTTCCATTATCATTATTTCCATTATCATGATCATTATTACTGATAACAAATGTACGATGAACGAAACTCTAAGCTTACCAAATCAGGCTTGCGTACTGCGTGTAGGAAGGCATATTTTACGTACGTTACTCAAATTGTTACTCGCACGTAGGAAATGGTTTCTGTCACACAGATGTTGTTTGTTATTGTGGAGACCGAGGAGAGGCACCATGAAGCTAACTCGACGTCGTCACCGTGAGATCATGGATCGTCTGTGCGTCATTACATTGCAGTGGTCTCCAAACTAAGGCCCGCGGGCCAAATCTGTCCTGCGGCAATTCACAATAGTAATAGTATTTCACAATAAAAATAGAAACTAGCGAATGGTAATTCGCTAGTTTAAACTAGGAATACACAATGGCAATTTAGCAAGCGTATGGCTCGTTGTGGGAGCATTACTCGGTGACTTCTCTAGAAACGATAAATAATGGCAGAGAAATTAAAACGGGTTTAGACCTCGAAACTTACTGGAGTAATCGGTACGGCCCTTGGGCTGGAAAGTTTGCGCTACAGCTTTGCACGGACTAAATCGCAAACGTTTGTTTTCCCTCGTTTCACGCAACTATGGGAATATCAAAGTCA
Organism: Platorchestia sp. MABIK; assembly: GCA_014220935.1. Lineage (NCBI taxonomy): Eukaryota > Metazoa > Arthropoda > Malacostraca > Amphipoda > Talitridae > Platorchestia > Platorchestia sp. MABIK. The sequence goes on from JACJUY010007634.1 coordinate 36,804, forward strand.
TTTTTATTGAAATACTCATTTTGATTGATGTTAGGGATTTTCATTCATATGGTGTACCTGAAGCATTAATATTTTCATTGCTATTTAACAAAATGATGAAGAAGCTTTCCCTAACACGAAACGCGGAAGGATCAACTATTTAAACTAAAATGTAATTACTTTTACCATTATTCTTGACAACTAAACTGGGTATTGTTTTTAAATTTATTTCGAAAACGTATTATATTTTAAAATTTTTTTCGACTCATTCAGCATATGCAGAACTTTTTTCAGCATTTCTTTTTTATTGTATCATGTTCAATCACAAGAAGAAACAACTGTAATTATTTTTTACGTATTCACAGTTGATTTTTGCCTGTTTTAATTGATAAAAAAGGGATGCAAGAAGGTATTCACGCCAAGCGTTTAATCAGTAACTTGAATCGTTCAACATCTTTTTTTACAGAGTAAAGCAATATTCCAAGTCACCAACGCTCCAGCAGAGAGCAAAACGGGTCAATTCATGATGCTAGCACTTTAAGTGCGACGTGACCCACCGGTGGTCACTGAAGGGATTTTCACAATGCTGCTCACCGACCAGCAGTCATTAACTCAATTTCGATAAACGCTTAATGAAAATTAAATGAAGGAGCTATCTATTCAATGTTCGTTACTTTCAAAATTAAACTCTACAATTAACTCTATTTTGACTTGAATGTTGAACTTCAGTTCGACATTCCCAACTTTATATGTTGATGAATAAGGTGGCGGTAGATTATTATCAATGACGACCTACACATCCTGACCCAATAACACAAGCCGTACAAGTTAAAATGGGCTGAATTTGATAAAAATGAGTATCCATTTGCTAAACTTACATGACGTCATGTTTCTTGAATAAAATGAAATACCCATGAAAATGGAGGTTTTTGGAATTTAGTGTAATTTTGTCTTAGTTAACGTGGATAAAGTAAACAAACCTCTCTTTGATTTAATATTTCAACGATCTTAACTAGGCTCGTTAATGCAAGCGAGCAAAATTTCACAAAACAGAGTAACTAGATAAAATGAAATACCCCCAGAAGCAGAAAGCTTTTAAATTTGATTCAATTTTGTCCTATTTTAACGTGGATCAAGTAAGCAAACCTATCTTTGATTTAATAGGTAAACGACCTTAACTTGCCTCGGTTATGCAAGCGAGCAAAACTTCGCAAACGAGTGCAACTATGTAGCTTCCCCTAGTTCCCCTCTCTCACTGGTGACTGAATTACTGCTCTTCTCGAAAACGTCGCTTTCACAATTAACTCAATTGGAATTTTTCCGCATTAAATTTTCCCTGATAGATGCATTTGTACTTTTATTAAGTGAATGGAAAGTTTCCGCCGAGTTTGTGGATGCATCGCGTAGCAAGGGGAGATCTCTAATTAGATAAAACTGCATCAGCGGGACAATATGCGGGCCAAAGCACATGAAAGAGAACAAAACTGAACTCGGTCACGAATCAATGTTAATATTTGAACTGTAGTGTGTATCCTGTCTACGAGTTGATCAGTTAATTTTGTTAGACTTAAATGGTAATACGAGCAATTTCTTCTAAAGAATTTTGAATTGTTCAAGTACCTTGCATGGCTTCCTCTTTAGGGCACATTGCGTAGCACAGATTTTTCCGAAATTGCACATCGTGCTGCTATCCGTATAAGTTATATATTTGACGGCTTGGCTTTCCTACGTCACCGCTTAAAATTGATCGACAAGAACATGTGTGAAAAATTTCAGGGGACGGGTTTTAAAAAACTTACATTTTTAAATACCAATCTCATCCTAGAAAAACAACTTGAAATTTGAAAAGCCAAACTGAACACGATCGAGCACGTTGGATTTCAAAACAATTGAAGGCTCAAAGGTGTTCGTTAGAAAGTGAGGGATTTCTACAGAGTCTTTTAAAAGTTTATAAAACATCAAGTTTCAACCACTAAGTATTATTATTATTATTATTATTCAAAGCAGATACGACAGGACCACCTACCACCGGTTGGGTTAGCTAAACTGTACGTATTTAAGATCAATGTATGTGTCTCTCCGTGCGTTGCATTTGCTTCATTTCAACAGACTCGTACATCCCAGTAACACAAGGGCTAAACCCTCCTCAGTATGGGAAGTGTTTTTAGGTTCAAGTCACAAGGTGGGATTTTTCGGATCTAACAGAACCCTGATTGTTCTCTCAAGCTTTATTTAATTAATGTCAACCCGACGGGGGATATTTTTGGGTATATGTCAACCGGACGGGGGATGTTATTTGACAAATGTCAACCGGACGGGGGATATTATTTGGTATATGTCAACCCGACGGGGGATATTATTTGGTATATGTCAACCCGACGGGGGATATTTCCTAGAATGGTACTGACTCTACGCCGGTAGGGTGATTGACATTTGATATTTCGTAAGCTCAGTTACCTATAACTTCACTGGTTTATTTCACATTTCTGGGCATAGTATGAAGCATGATAGAAAGACTCACCTGAGACAGGAATGAATGAAGGTCTAGATGAACCTGGAACAAAACGAAAATATTCAGATATATGCAAATGTTTATTTCGGAAAGCTAATTGAATTCATAGTAAAAACTAGTAGGAATACGCTGAAAAACACACATAAGGTAGCAAAGTAATATAGAAATGTTGCTTCTCAAAACTAATTAGAATTCACATCATGCGGTATTCTTCTCATGTTCAACATCGTCAATATCGTATTATTATTTTCATCAGTAACGAAGAAAGAACGGATTGCAACAGCATCATTTGAAGCAGCATCAAACTCTTTTTTCACTTCCGATCTCACCTAGCCCCCTCGCCTAAAATTCCAATCTGTTCCAGCAGCCATGTATATATCGAGCCATCGAAGACGACAGCAGATTCCTATGAATCGAGCTATCGAAGACGAGCTCAACGGCCACACAGACACCTGCAATTCAGATGTTCATTTCCAGGCATGCAGGTCTGCACCAAATCCAATACAGCCTGAAGTTTGGAAGAAAAATGCAGTATCACCGCATATCAAGAGCAAGTGAACTCAGGCGTGAGGGTCCCTGCTTCCAGTCCATCATAATTCCTTTCTTCACGAGTTGCCCTCCAGTTCTTAATGGGGAAACTTGCGTCGTCAGAAGGTCGTGCTTCTGGGCAATTGCAGTTAATGCCGCTATGAGGAGAGGAAAAATCTTGCAATATCTGTTGGAAGCTGCACTGCCAGGCACTGATGGAACTTGGGCGTTACTCCAAAAACCTCATCAAAAGTTTCTGTTCCATCTCGAATTGTCTAGCTTAGCATCTCGAAATGTCGCGCTTAGCATCTCGAAATGCCGCGCTTAGCATCTCGAGATGTCGCGCTTAGCATCTCGAGATGCCACCTTCAGTATCTCGAGATGTCATTCTTAACATGTAAAGATGCTGCGCTGCCATGCCTAACATCTCGAGATGCCACGAAAAAAATCTCGGAGAGGCACGATGATTATCAAAAGATATGCTTACATAAAAAGATGTCATGGTACCACGTTTAACATATCAAGATGCAATTCTCAGCATCTCGAGATGCCGTGTTCAACACGTAACGATGCCACCTTCAGTGTCATATTAAGATTGAAAAGTCAAAACTTCGTTGTGTATCCTGTCTACTGGCGTTTGGGATAGATGTACGAAGCATTTCACGACATTCAGCATCTTAGATGCCTTAGATGTCAAACCACTGAAAATTTCACTCTTAATATCTCTCGCGTTGTCTACTATTTAAGCCATCGTTCTCCAGTTAAAACATAGAACAAGTCATCTTTGAGTTCACAAACGAGTTCGTTAGTGAATATGGGTGATGGTTGAAACTGTGATTCAAAACGTATATTTTTGTCCACCGAGTCTCACTCCGGAGTTTCCAGCATAGGTGAACTTGACAAAATGAGACTGAACTTGAGGCGTCTGCTAAACTCGTACCACGGTAGAGGAAACAAGGTAGGGTCATTTCTATGGGGGAAATTACACTTCTTCATGTTCGGGTAGCCAATAGAAAGGCTTTATTTCAAACAAACTTTATGACGTCACCTAACCGCAGTGCCATTCGGCCAATAGTGGAGACGGATTTGGGAGTAGCAGTGCTACCAAAAGAAATATGAGCGCTGCTATTGGTTCGTTGCTGTGACGTCAGCAAACCCACACAGTCGACGAACAAAAGACTGGTTTGACCCTACCTTGTTTCCTCTACCGTGACTCGTACTTAGTTGGGGACGCTCGCTTTAGGAATGTCTATTTCACATGAGGTGCGTCGAGCGCGCCCCTTCCAGTTTCAAATCAAACACATCCGACTCCATCCCCCACACAAGCTCTGATCTCGATGTCTTGGAGCCGACCCTCTATGTCGAATGCTCTTGCATTCGAAATCTAAAATATGGTGGTTACTTATAGCGCTGTATCATCTCCTGCACACTGCTTCCGTCGTTTTATTATCCTGTAGTGTTTAGTATGATATTTGTGTTCAAATTGTGCTTTTTAAACTTTAACCAAATGAATTTATGTATGTGAACTTATGTTAAGTGACCGTGGAAATCTTGTACTATGGCGATCTCCACAACTGTAAGCCCTGAGATGAAATCATCCCCCACTAAAATTTATTTAGATACACCGAAGTTTTTCTCGCGTCGTCACAATGGTCTAAAATTTTATTCGAAACACAGAAGTTTTCTAGCGTCGTCACAATAAACTAAAATTTTATTCGAAACGCGGAAGTTATTCTAGCGTCGTCACAATAATCTAAAATTTTATTCGAAACACGGAAGTTATTCTAGCGTCGTCACAATCATCTAAAATTTTATTCGAAACACGGAAGTTATTCTAGCGTCGTCACAATAATCTAAAAGTTTATTCGAAACACGGAAGTTATTCTAGCGTCGTCACAATAATCTAAAAGTTTATTCGAAACACGGAAGTTATTCTAGCGTCGTCACAATAATCTAAAATTTTATTCGAAACACGGAAGTTATTCTAGCGTCGTCACAATAATCTAAAATTTTATTCGAAACACGGAAGTTATTCTAGCGTCGTCACAATAATCTAAAATTTATTTCAATACACCGAAGTTATAATAGCGCCGTCACAATAGTTAGAGATGCTAATTCACTCATTAGAGATGCTCCCTACCTCGATGTATTGCATGTGTCCCTGCACACAGCAAACGTGAGAAACCTATGTTATTGAATGCTTGAAGAAATTTCACTCCTAATGTACACATAGACGAAAACGGTAAAGGCTGTAAATCCAAGAAAAACTGATGTCACCTATGAATTCTGAAAATAATTTCCCCTCATTACTCAATTCGTAAAGCAGAAAAATTAAATGATACTCGATTACGTGCATCTCAAATCAAAGAGAGATGTGTTATGGGTTCTTCCCTCGTTCTGATGAAGGGAACTTCGTTGTCATAATACGCGTGTCATATTAATCACTGGAGCATGATCTTTCGAATCTTTTATCGTCGTGACATAAATATATTCGTCACAATTATTATATTTTCTATTTTCTTATGACTTATTAATCAAATTGGAGCTGCCACCACCCTTAAAGGGAAATTATTATTGATTATTAATATTATATTCGAATGTTTTTCTGTAATCTTCGGTAACGTGTTTAGCGGTACTTATTTTCAAAGCTTTTACATTCATTTCTTACGAACGATCGTCTCTCTTTCTTTCTTTACTCGTCTCTCCAAAAAAGGTCAAATAAAA
>JACJUY010007635.1:3097-25127 GCA_014220935.1 Platorchestia sp. MABIK
CAATATCAAATTGTATCCCATCTGATTTTTCAAGGAAATTTGAAGGTGGCTTTAAAAATCTTTCAAGGTGGAAAGCCACTGAATTAAGAACATTTCTTCTGTATGCCGGCATAGTAATTTTCTCTCATGAATCAATTATATGAAAAGAGAAATTTTACAATTTCTTACTATTATCAGCTTCAATGAGATGTCTCTTAACAGAAAACATGCAGTGCAACATGAATGAAGTTACAAAGATGCTCAAACTCTTTGTAGAGCAAAGTGCTCAGTTGTATGGGGTTGATTTTGTTTCATACAATATACATAGTATCATACATCTTCCTCAAGACTATCTAAAGAATGGAAATCTAGAAACAATTTCATGTTTCCCTTATGAATCATATCTTGGAAGCCATATTAAAAGAAGCGTCAGATCCGGCTACAAGCCTCTGCACCAAATTTCAAAAAGAGTGAGTGTGCTGAATGGTAAGACATGTGATGAAACTTCTAGTGGAAATTTACCTAGACTTCTTAAAAAAATTGGTGTGGAAGATCATTTTAATCTCTATAAAAGCGTACACGTCAATGATACAAAATTAAGTGCTGGAGCAGTACCAAGCCGTGATAATTGTGTGATGCTTCAATCTGGTGAAATTGGAATTATTAGTAAGATACTGCAAAAAAATTCTAAGATTTATTTTTCTTTTCAAGCATTTTCTACCAGCCAGAACTTTTTTCAACAACCTGTCGAGTCAAATTCGTTAGGTATTTATCGTGTATTTGGGAGAAGAAAAGAAAAAGTTGTGACCCTAGCAGAATTTTCTAAAAAAGTCATGGTGTTACCGCATACCCAGAAGAAAAATGTGCACATTGCTATTTTGCGGCTTTAGATGTTAAACATACCATATTAAGTGCATTCATTACATGAACTTTGAAAAAATAGCCTGATGAACATTCTTTATATTTGAAAATATAACATCTGTGTCATGATCTATGTTGCAGATTAAACCAAGCGCAGTGATGTCTTTGACTAAAAAGAAATTTACTATGGTTACATTTAGCGATAACTCAAATAGGGCGGTGCCATCAAGCTGGCTTATACAAAAGAAGAAAAAGATTCTTTGCTACTGGCCTTCAGAAGATTTGGAGTTGAAAATAAGAGACTGTGTAGCACCATCACCACGTTGGAGAACTTATGTGGTCACAAATATTGTTGCAACTTCAAGTGAGTGTAAAGTTACTTTGTCACTAAAGATCATTTGGTAAATTATCTAGTTTTCACTCCACAGGGGATGCCACTATTGTATTTATGGGAAGTAGTTCCCCTTGTGGCAGAATGTAAAAGCTACAGCTGATGATTTGGTATCCCTTCTTTTTGTTGAAATATGTATATTTGGTTTTGCTAAAGACCATATTTTTGTCTCACTGCTATCAGGTTTTTCTGCACCTACTAGTTTCTCCTTGAACAGTTATCTTGTCTGAACTTCTTCCTGAAAAGCTGTTTGTATGTGGGGGGAATGCTGTGAGGGAATACATTGGTGCATAGATTACCCGTGAACGTGTCCGTGTGTCCATACCCGATTGCCCCGTCACTATGCCTCTCTTTGGAACACCTTTGTTGTGGGGTTATGTAGGCTTTAACTTGTATAGTAATAATGATATGAATCTAGTTCATGATTCCTTTATCATTATTGTATAAGTCATTTAAAGTATTATATTATAAGTTGTGCAATATTCATGATTTGCAGCAGTGTTTCAAATAAATATATATTTTTTTTTGTGAAGAATTTTCCATCTCTATCATGAGTTAGGCACGCTGTAATTAGTAATAACACTTAAATATGTACAGATGAGTAGTTTGCTTTAGATTTTTGTTTCCACGGACACTGTTTTCAAACGCAGCAACTGTTCTCAGATAAAGATTTATTCTACATGTAAGATTGGATATAAAATAATGCTACTACATGCATACTAATGAGCATCAGCACCTTGGCCCATGAGAATAAAAGTTAATTTCTTTGCTCTACTCTGTGTCACTCTGTGCTCCTCATAAATTGGTGAAACAATGCTTTATTATACTTGATCAATATTTACTGTCTTTCTATTCATCTGTAAGCTTATAGCAAGGGGATTTCTGCTGTTCATCTTTACTTTCCTTTCTCATTTTTTTCTAGTGTACAGCTGAATTTCTGTTTTACTATTGCTCTGTTTTTTTCTCATGCATTATGCTCTCACAGCCTCCCAGATTCACAAGCCAGATGTGAGGAGCAAGGGGACGTAGGAGCTTATCCTTCTTCAGCCACCGAAGATGATTCTGCACGCAGCACCATCGACACACAGCTTCCCTCGTTTCAAGTTTCATCACTGGTGCAAAGTTGCAATCCTCCCAGTTCATCGTAGTGAGATATCCTCTATCAAGCACGAAACCATTACCCTGACTTTCCTCATTCACGTTAACATTGAATTGTATACTAACTTTCTTATTATCATAACTTTTCTTCCAACTTCATGATATCGGAAGGCTGCATTTGTATCATAACTTCTTCTCTGGTATTGAAATTGAATAATTAAGTATTTCACTTGTTTAACCCATTATCACTTTGGAATTTAGGGCAGTTAGATATATCATACTGTAGTTGATGAAGCTTTGTTATCTACAGGAATGAAGGCACAATAACTGAAGTGATGGGCATGCTACACAAAGTGGCAAGTAATGTCAACGATCTACAAACTGAGCTGAAGCGCATCAACAATCAACAAGAAGAATTAGCAGATATACTGTCAAAGAAATTTAAGAAGTTGGAGCATCGGTCGGTTGTCTTTGAACAAAAATTGGACGAGATGAGGAAGCCCCAACCTGCGAGCAACGAGCCCTTACCTGGACCAGCCAAGACAGTGGAAGAACTGGATGCTCTTGTGAAGCAACTTGAACTAGTGAGTTCAATAGAATGATTTTTATTTCATAAATAGATGATGCTGTTCCTAAGTCCATGAAATAATTCTTTATGCACAGGTAACTACTTTTTACATAAAGGTTAGATCTAAGCAGTAATAATGAATTTTTTTATTGCTCATTTTTTATTGTTTGGATGAGTACCAGTGTGGGAATATCCATTTCTTGAAATGAAGTATTGTACATCTCATAAGAAATATCTAAGATAAATTGTTCATGGAAGTTTTTACTAAATTATTACCTTGAAGAAACAGTTTCTTATGTAAGGGTAAACAGAGGCATTTCACATGGAGGCCCATAACCTTGTAACAATATTAAGCTTCAATAAGAAATGGACCCAGATTGAATTAAATTAATACATCAATGATGCATTCAGGTAGTCATTTTATTAATTTGTCTTTGGTCACGAGACTATTGTGCAAGTCGGGGTAAGTGGGAATATGAAGCTGTGCTAAAACCTAAGTAAAATATGAATCTAATGAAAAATTTTGTTTTTTTGCAGCCGGTAGCTCTCAAAGGTCTTGTACGAGTAAGCGTTTCAGAGTCCGTGAGACGTATTTTGAAGCGCCTGTTCACCAGAGAACTGGCGATGCAGTTCAGCTTCTCAGGACTTGGTCATCGGAGGCAGCAGTCGAAAATGCCTTCAAGGACCACAGTGCAATGCGCATCATTCATGGTAAGCAGTTTTTACTGAGAAATGTTCTTGCCCTCCCTGATAATCTTATACTTATGTACATTACTAACCTATTCAAATAAAGCTCTGCAAGATAAAAACATATACACCAGTGCATCAGAAATAAGTAGTTCTTTTTAGGATTAATCTACTTTTCTTTTCCTTGTTGATTGTCTTGTGAAATCAGCTGTAAAAGCCATAAATTCTGTATAACACATAAAGAACTGAAACTTAATGATCGACATCCCTTTATCCTTCACGTATTGTTCAACTAGAGCACCTAGATTTATCTTTTTCTGCTATTGCTACATTTCCTTTTGAATGCAAAGCAAATCACTCAAAGATTATACATTTTTCTGCTGAATTATACCCTAACAAGGATTAAATAATTGTACCAATGGGAAGTAGCACTCCCAGAATGAAAATTCAAGGCCCAAGCTTAAAATTTGGCTCTCTACTGGTTGAAATAATATGTTTTTTATTTCGTTTATGACAGCTAGTCATTTTTTCAGTTCACTGCTATCCTTGACTTCAGCACCTACTTGTTCCATCTTGAACTTCTATAGTGTTTGAACTTCCTGACTTGCTGTTTCTATGCGCATGCAGTACATGCTGTGTGGGAACCTACTTTGGCTTAGATTCTTCGTGTGTGTGTGTCCTTTCTTGATGGTCCTTTCATTATTCCTCTATTTGGAACACCGTTTTCTTAGTTAGGGAAGCTTAAACTAACTCATAATCTAATATCTGCTATATTATCTATTTTGTCTCAATTGAGATAGAACATGAATACACTTGCCATTCGAAATAGTAATCATTGATGGCTCCCCGGGGGGATTATGTGAGGGCCCAAGCTAAAGGTTAGGTAGGCTTTCTTTTTGTTAAAATATAATCGGTTTTTGTTTTGTTACGGACCATCATTTTTTTCGGTTCATTGCTGTCCTGTTTTTCAACACCTAATGTCGAAAAAGTGCCTTTTTATTCATTTCGGTATATGGGAGAAAATACTTCATTAGTTTGTTACGAACACTTCAATAGTAAAGTTGGCAATTATATATCTTACAACCGGCATAGCGACTCACACTGTCGACATTTTATTCCGCACCCAATGAATTTTTCTCAAAGCAACTGTTGGCAGATCCAACCTCAAGGTCTGTTGCACCCAATATCAGCAGACTATCTTCAGCTTTTAACGCTAGTACATCAACTTCATTGGCGCAGGACTTCCGACTCTCCGTTACCTCACCATCCGGTACGGCTTCTTCCGTCGTCCGACAATTCAGTGGGGTCGTGTTTGGTTGACACGTCACTGTCGGCATGGGAGGAGGCGGCTAAGCGCCCTGTGAGCGCGAGTGCGCACCCGTCATCGTCATCTCACCACCACTAGAAGAGCACTTCGTTTCGCCACTAGAGCCGTAAGTCGCAGTGCGTTTGTGTGTCGTGCGTAAGCATTAGATTGTTCGGCTGAAGCTCATTGAAGTGTTCCGTTCCCACGTGTTAAATAAATTGCGCCTAGGGTATTCAATTTATATGTTAACTAGTTAGAAGTAGATCGGTGGTTTAAATCAGATCGGGGTGCGTATTTCTGGGGTTAGGTAGATCAGATCGGGGTGTGTATTTCTGGGGTTAGGTGTAGATCAGATCGGTGGGTGTAAATTTAGTGTATGTGTTTGAGATCAGATCTGTGGGTGTAAATTTAGCTTAGGTGTTTGAGATCAGATCGGTGGGTGTTAATATAGTTTAGGTGTTGGAGATCAGATCGCTGGGTGTTAAGTTAGTTTCAGTGTTTGTAGGTATATCAGATCGGGGTTAGATTTGGGTGTGTTGAACTAATTTATATATTCCGCAATTCAGATCATTATATTTCTCATTCCCCATTTATCTTTAAATTTTCTAATTTTTACCTAGGTGCACTAACGGAAGGCGCGGGGTTTGCGCCTGAAGTCATGACAGCGGCTCTAATTCTTCGGGGCCGTCTCCAACGCATGATTCGCCTGGACGAGCTCATCGTTCTTGTCGACACCATTTATTTTGCATCGCTCTAATGGTCATTTATTTCCCAACCGTGTCAAATCTGCGTCATACTATTAAACTTTAATTCTATTGTATGCATTTCACATTTCCCCCCCACTCGCTTTTTTCGTTACCTAATACTTTCTTCTTCAACTTTTTCGTATTTCAGGATCTTTCTTAGCTTGCTGTTTCTATGCACTTTGTGCATAGATTCCGCGTTCCCTCAACTCCAAACTAAATGGTGCCTTCATGCTTCCTCTCTTGGAACATCTTTGTCGTGGTAAAGAGAGGCTAAAACTTTCTTATATAATGATAATAATAAGAAAGTGATCATTGATATAAACATTAGCAAAGCATTCTCTTTAGTCTACAACTCGCATGTAATTTATGTTTACTCACTATTGTATTGGTACAACTTTATCAATCATGGAACTTAGTTCTCAAATTTTGTAGAAGTGTTGGCAGCCGGTGGGTTCACTGACCACAAAGAAATCGCAGTCGCCACGCAACGAGGTCTGCGTGGATCGGTGGACTGGGATGGAAGTAGACATCACCGTGGAACAGGTGCAACAGAGGCTGCAGGAATAGCAACGACCACCAATATCAGCGCCACCACCACAACCGTATCAACTGAGACTGTCCCCACACCGAGCATCACTTATGCAGCTGAACTAGTGCCTTCATCGGATCTTGTGGAATCAGACAGTGAAATAAGTGTGTAATGTTGCGTTTACACCAATACATGTGGCTTAAATTCCGACATTCTGGGTAGGTTTGTCCCCTCAGAGTGATACTGTTGTATATATGGGAAGTAGCACTCCCAGAGGGGCAATGTGAGTGCCCAAGCTTACGGTTAGGTAGGCCTTCTTTTTGTTCAAATAATGTGTTTTTTGTTCTGTCAAGGATCATCTTTTTTCGGTTCACTGGAATCCTTTACATCAGCTCCTACTACTTTCTTCTTGAACTTTCATATTGTTTGAACTTCATTCCCGACTTGCTGTTTCTTTGTTCAGGGAATCTTGTGTGGGAACTCACTGGTGCATAGATTCCAGGTTTACGCGTCCATACCAGATGGTCCCTTCATTATTCCTCTCGTAGAAACATCATTGTTGTGGCTAGGGAGGCTTAAACTAACTGATAATCTAATCTGCTTATGTTTTTTTCTCATTTTAAAATTTTTTCTATTACACAAATCCAAATATTTATCATTAGCAACCGAGTTTTGCCTATGCGGTAAAATTTTCATGTAGAGTAGTAAGTGTTTTTCAACAATCCTTTTTTTTCAGAGGGAGAATGTATCTGAACTGGAAGGGTAGACCTTTTTGTTCCATAGCACGTTTTTTATTTTGTTACGCAGCATTTTTTGGGTGCCCTGTTATTTCTTCAGTAGCTTTTAATATCTTATTGAGCGTTTTTTCTTGTTTCAGGAATTGCTTTCCTACCTTTCTTAGCACCTTGTGTCCTGTGCGAAACTATACTTTAGGCAAGAAAATCCCCGTATAATTTTTTATACTAAATGGTCCCTGGAATATTGCTCTTGTGTGGACTCTTGCTGTGATCAGTGAAACTCATGCTATGATATATAATGGACAATAAAATAATTCAAAAGATTTTGTCCCAGGGGACAAAATAAGGGCCCGAGCTGATGGTGTATAGCCTCCTTTTTGTTGAAATAGTATGCGTTTATTTTGTTAAGGACCATCTTTTTTGACACGTTAACTACGATGGGTTAAACTGAACTTCAATATTCAATATAAATTTAAAGTCAATTGTGGTAATCAACTTTGAAAATAGCAAACATTAACTGGATCAGGCTTTTATTTAGCTTTCATTAAGTATTTATAAAAAATGAGTTATTGACTGCAGGTGGATCAGCAGCACTACGAAAATCACCTACGTGACAACCGGTGGGTCACTTCGCAGGAAATGTGTTAAGTTCACTACTATCTTTTACTTCAGCACCTACTACTTTCTTCTTGAGTTTTTGAATTATTCTGTGATTTTTTACCTGAACTCTGTGATACTTATTAACAAGGAAATGTTTTATAAGTTCTCTGCGATACTATTTTTATTTTTCGGTGAAAACTTGTTAATTTCAGTTTGTAATGGATGACCAAATGTAAAATCTGTGATGATGTTGATTTATTTTAACCTGATTAATTTCAATAGTCCATAATGTATAATGATGCAAGGTTATCGTAGCCTTTCGCTTTATTATTGTTATTTATCCATTCGAGGCAGTGATATCTTCGAATGGAAGGAAATGCTTAGTAATAGCTGAAAATACTCACGGTACGCACGAATTTAAATAATGGCGCACAGAAATATGCGTATTTATACGTCTGTGTACCGTGCTATGAAAATGCTTATTGTTTACAATGTTATGCATACTTATGCATTTCATCAGCCTTCTGTCATGCAACTTTATGCCCAATTATGCTTTCGAGGCGGCGATAATTATCGCGACAAAAGAGGTCTTTGGCGACGATAAAGTCGGCTATATATCGCCGCCTTGGTGACGATAATCATGCACAAATAAGCATACGACTCGGCAAACCGTGTGCATGCTTTTCGAAGAGGCGGTGAAAAAGTTAGACTGGGAACATGCCTTGAGACATTCCGGAAATGGGTCTTGTCGAATTCTTTATACTCTTAATGTTGGTTTCTAAAGGTTTTCGACCAGTAAATTCTGAAAAGAACTTCCTTCCCTTCATCGTCATGAACTTCTTTGCCTCTCTTATTCTTTTGATAGCTTTGTTCTTTCCTCGACTGCACGTCCCTCAGTCTTTTTACCGTGTTCCAAAAGTTGCCATCATTTCTTCCCGCGTCAAGCTTCTCCACCAGCATATTCCAGGCGTCAGGTCTCTGGGAAATATATTCCTCAGAAATGCGAAATCTTGATAGAGAGATGGAATGCAACATATCGGGTGTAGGACCGTAGTGAAGAATTTCTTTGTATATTTCATCATGTATCATAATTGTTTTCCTCATGTTTTTGTATTTTACTTGTAATCAATGTCCGGTAGCACGTCGTTGGGATGCTTTATGAACTTTCCTCTAGAATCTTTTTAGTCCAGTTATCTAATTGTACTTCCAGGTGCTGCGTATTAATATTAATATGGATTAATACTTCTGCGCGTGTGTTATGATGAGTGTAGAAATTCTTAAGAATATCTGGTGAAGTTATTTCATCTGTGAGTGATAAAGGTTGTGGTGACCCATCTATCATGTTTCCTGTCTGTTAGCGTGGGGACTTGTTCTCCTGTTATGTTGTAGCATTGATGTCCCCTAAGAAACAAACAGGTATCCTCTTGTTTAATAGTTTTTAATAGTATGGGTAATGCATATAACCTATTCTAGGTAGTACGTAGGCTTTGACATCTGTAACGTCTCCCCATCTTGTTTTAACGTGTATGCGAAGAAAGTCACTGAGGTAGCCTTCACACATTCTGTAGATTAGATTTTGTTTTATGGCTACTGCTGTGCCTAAGTGTACTTCTTTTGCCCTTTTAGTTATGTGCACATTATAGTCGTAGATCATTATTTCTTCGCCTGCGTTCACTCAACCGCTATTCAGTAGTGCAATGTCAGGATCTAACGTTTAGGTATATAATTACCAGAGACGTTTGGTATAAGTTCCAGCTCTGGACGTTACTTGAAGAATCTTAACCGTTCACTGCATGGTGAGTCAAATAAGGCACACACCTAATTTTGCTGTATATAGGAGTAATTAACTGAGACAGGAGCCTTTCTACAACTTGAATCGTAAACGAGACATACTGTACACAAAGTTAACGCGTGTAATGCGTGCTCGATGTAGCCGGCCTTTACCCAGTCCGAATTTTATCGTCAGCGTAACGGTAATTATGATCGGTTTTCATAGTTTTTCGAAGTATTCCGATGGTATATATATTACCGGTGATCAACGGTAATTTTAGACGCTAAAAATACCCGCCGACGATGATGACCGTTATTTACCGTCGATTTCTGACTTTCATTCCTACCGTAGAGGTACGACGGTAAAACTACGGTTGTTTTTAAACTATACTTCATAATTTGATATTAACGGCAATGATAGATAGCCCATGTCTAAATTTAATCAAGGACAAGTCAGATAAAATTATGTTATGTATTACTCGTTGTCAAAAGAAATTACGTGAATTAGTTTACGCATTCACATGATGTAATTTGAGCTTTGGTTCTTTTATTGTGACAGTGAAAACTTCAATTCAAAGGTTAAATATTTCAATTGGATTTTCACGTATAATTTTTCGATAGTTATATATTTTAATTTTACACATTGTAATATGAAGTTTAAATTCTTTAACTGAGGCTTCAAATGTTTTGAATTTAATTTCAAATGTTTTAATTTTAACTCTTTATACTTTACCCAGTCAGAAATGCAAGTGCGGATCGGCATCGATTATCTGGGGACAGTGTATCTTATTTAGGATCAGTGCGGGGCCCAGTTCGGGAAGAAATTTTTCTTCACCGCTCACTGCAGATCAATGCAAAAAATTCTGGAGAGAAATATCTGCAGCGATCTTAACAGAAAAATCGGCACTGAACATCAATAATTCCAATGCGAGGTATTTGTTTTTAAACAAGTGTTCATTATGAAACTGAAATTTGATTTCAAATCGAACTTGTAACTTTCAAGTTAATTAAGGGGATCTCTTGCCCTAAATTTGTCTAATATGTCAAATTTCCCTTTTTTGCATTTCTTTGCTAAAAATGCTAAAATCGTTTGTCATATGCTACTACAGCAATAAATGTCTATATATTGAACAATTACGCATACTTGACGGGATCAAATTGCATGTACAGGTTGCCCGTTCACCTTGTATTTTTCTAAGGAACACCTTGTAGTGACATACCTTAGTTACCCCTCAAACCTCAATTTCAGTCTATTTATGTTCAGTAATTATGATATATCCCAATGTAAATTTTATCAAGCATAATATCCATCTTCCCCTCTGCGTGTCACCAATACTTAGTGGGGAGGGAAGTATAAGTAAGGCCGTCGCAAAACGAAACCTAATGGCTGAAGCAGCATCACCTGGTCTTATAACTTCGATATCAAGTCTATAGAGACTGAATAATTAGCTCAGCTGATGTTAAGTGATTGAAAATATCATAATCGGGACAATTTTGTTTTACCAAAATCAACCTTATAACAGGAATTGAGTACTAAGCCAATGTTATTGTAGGGAACGAAGCCAATGTTATTGTAGGGTGAAGATTAGTGCAGTTTATTGCAGATTAATGAAATTTTTCGCTCTTGGTCAGTGAAGATCTTTGCAGAAATTCGATGCCGATCTGCACTTCAAAAGCGGACATAGACTGCACTAATTCTGCACTAAATCCGCACTGAATGCAGATACTCCTGCGAAGATCTTCCATGATCTGCAAAGAATGTCTGCAATAAACTGCAATAATCTTCACCGAACGGTGAAGACATTTCTGATTGGGTATATTAAAAGTGAAACTTTGAAGTTAATAAATGCAGGACTATAATGGTATACACATAAAATGTGAACATTCCTACTAAATACCTCATTCATGCACTATTATATTTTCATTCCAGTAAACAAAATGTATTTCACGCTCTACCCATTTTATAACTCAGGCTTTGAAATATTTCTTGTTTTTAAAGAGTTAGAATACGAGAGTACAATTTTTTATCACGTTCCTATTTGTAACAAAACTATACCTTAATGACCTATTTTCTAATAAAATAATTTTATGTGACGGGATTGAAAACGAAAATTTCAAAAAAATACAAGCCTATCTTTATAAATTCAGTTTTTATTAATGAAATATTTTTAAATTAGTTAATCAACGTAGAAAAATTATTGGAACCTTCGTGATTTTGGACTTGCATTTGAGCTTATCGCAATGTTAAGGTATCACATTGCTCGTTGTTGTTCATTGCGGTGGTCCAAGTTTGAGCCTTGGTACTGTTTACTGTTTAGATTGCTTCAAAGTATCAAGGTCTAAACATTGAAATTTTTTCATTGCTAATAATATGGGGACCAAGATCTAATTTCCTTAATGTTGGTATTTTAAGTTATTTTGATGTATTTTACTGAGATTATTTTACGTGATATTTCAAAATTATTCCCTGTGCATTCGCAAAAAAAAAATTGCTTTTTATACGTGCGTTTGTGTACACACATCAAAGTTACCATTCAAATTACTCTACTATAATAAACAAGGATTAAGGTATAAAGAAGTTACGTAACTTGTTTGGTACCATTAAAATTGCTATTATGATTTACTTCTGCTGCGTTTCTTAAAATAGTGTGGACGAAAATGAGTGTATAACTGAATCAAGCTGCTGATTCATGCCAACAAAATCTTGGTTTGAGCAAATTTATAATTGAAAATATTTTTTACCCTCAGATTTATTTGTGCTGATAGTTACTCTGGAAATTTTTGGTAACTTACTACTGCTAATTTTGTTTGTGTTTGTGACAGTGCAAATTGTTTTCCGAGAGACTAAAAATTTACTGATAACCATGTATAATAGCCTAATAATATTATCATTGAGTCCAGCTCTGGAAGGTTATCTTGATGAAATGTGAAACATTCAATGGTCACTCATTGAATACTAAGGTAATGTATCTCATTGGATCAAACAATTTTCATAATGTTGGTATAATAATTATTTGAATTATTATTAGTGTAAATGTAAATTTTCAAAGTGGCTTTCCTTCTGGTGGAAAGTATGACCTTGTGTAATCACTACAGAAAATTACTTTCTAGTAATACATTTGTTTCTGAAAAATTTTTGTGCATGCAAATTAGTATTATATTTTTAGACATAAGTGTTATTACAGATAAGGCATCAAAGAGAGCAGTTTCCAACTGCATAAAATAGTCATAAATGATGAAGTTGGTAAGATCTTGTTTTAACATAAGTGTTGACATTACAAATTCTATTCTGAGTCACCTCAGCTGTGTTTTTAGAGATGAGGTGTGGTGTATTTCTGAATCGAACTTTTAATGGGCACTAGCAATATCTTAGGGGAAAATTAAATTTAACATTTTCTCACACCCACTCCAACTTATTTGTACTGATAGTTACTTTCTGATATGCCTTTGCCAACATGCCACTACCTATCTACAATGTCTTTGCAGAAGCTCAAATTATGTTCTTGATTGCTTGTGCAGTAGAAGCATTAGAGGATTGTCATGAGCATTATTAATTCAGAAGATTGTTCTTAATCTAATGAAAAATTTGAATTAGTTTGTCATAATTTTTAACTTTACCAAATCATTCCAGTTCATCATGTGTTAAAGTAGTAATAAATTCACTCAACACATTTTTATGAAACAATGTCAATTGTAAAAACATTTCTAACTCGGTAGTCTATAAAAAGCGACGTTTCGATCTACGAACATCATGTTCACGCTAAAATTATACAGAAAATTTTTTTCAGTCATATTGATAAAATGCAAATCTAATACTCAAAGCTACATCAGATAAAGTAATAATGTTGGAAATGACAGCACAAGAAAATTACTAGAAACTGAATTTGTACCACAACAATACGTACTACTGTAGTAAGATTAGGAAACAGTATTAACATTTTTAGTATTACACCTAGCGCAATACCGTTACCTACATCTTTTTATTTTACTTTTAAAAAGCTCAAGTTCAATTAAAAAAAAACAAATTTAATTCATATCAGATCAAGTTTAATTTTAAAAATGTCATGCATATTTTGAACCCGATCAAGTTAAATTTTGAAAAGCTTATGCTTCGAAATTTGTAAATCTATACCTATGTACTTGACCTTTTATAAATTAAACTTGACCTTTTTTATATCAAAATTGAGTGTTTTAAATTGAACTTGAGCTTTTTTAAATTGATCTTGATGTTTTTTTAAATTAACTTGAGATTTTTTAAATTAACTTGGGCATTTTTAAATCAAACTTGAGCCCTTTTAAATTGAACTTGAGCTTTTTTAAATTGAACTTCAGCTTTTTAAAATTGAATTTGAGCTTTTTTAAATTTAACTTGAGATTTTTCAAATTTAACTTGAGATTTTTTAAATTGAACTTGAGACTTTTTAAATTGAACTCGAACATTTTTAAATCAAACTCGAGCATTTTTGAATTAAACTTGAGCCTTTTTGAATTGAACTTGACCTTTTTTAAATTAAACATGATCTTTTTTAAATTGAAATTGAGCATTTTTAAATCTAACTTGAGCATTTTTAAATTAAACTTGAGCTTTTTGTACATTGAACTTGACCTTTTTTAAATTGAACTTGAGCTTTTTAAATTGAACATGAGCTTTTTCACATTGAACTTGAGCTTTTTCACATTGAACTTGAGCTTTTTCACATTGAACTTGAGGTTTTTCAAATTGAACTTGAGGTTTTTCAAATTGAACTTGAGGTTTTTCAAATTGAACTTCAGGTTTTTCAAATTGAACTTGAGGTTTTTTAAATTGAATTTCAGGTTTTTTAAAATTAAGTTGACATTTTAAAATTAGGTTGAACTTTGAAAATGATGTTGATCTTTGAAAATGAAGTTGACCTTTGAAAATAAAGTTGACATTTGAAAACGAAGTTGACCTTGAAAATGAAGTTGACCTTTGAAAATGAAGTTGACATTTGAAAATGAAATTGCACACAAAACTTTTCATTACCAGAATGGATAACACATATTATGCTGTGATGGCTCTCTTTGCAGTACCTACACTCAGAGGCTAGGAATTATTGCACAAAGGCTGGAGTGACTGGCCTATCCACCGTTTGTTTAGAATTTAACACTCCATGAAAACTTTCCTACGAAGGTAAAAGCGGCATGAATCTCGATCCTACTTACATGTCTAAATGTCCTTGTCATTCATTATTCAGTATGATACGGTGTGGTAAAGGTTTTGGAAAACAAAGCTTCATTCTCTTCGCAGTTAGGCAGTTCCCAGAATGGGGTGCGCATTTGATTTCGATTTATCACACACAATTACATTGTCTATGTAATTTCTAGATGACGGAGCTTCAGCGATGTGTGGACTTCAGTCTGCACGTCACCAGCTCATCATGACGTCATGACGGGGGTGTGGCCTTAGAAATGTCCTACTCTGTGTTAGGACAAGCTCGTCAATGGACGAAAATCTTTTTCAATGAGCATTTCACCTGTCAGTTAATATAAGGTTCGTGTAAGCTCATACAGTTCTTTTCGTTCATTAACTAGTATCTTTCCCCTCAGGGGGATACAACTATTTTATCTATGAGAATTAGCACCCCATGGGGAAAATGTGTGAGAGCCCGAGCTGAGAGTTACGAAGGCCTTTTTTTGTTGGAATAGAATGTTTTTGTTATATTAAGGACGACCAGTTTTCGGTTCACTGCTGTCCTGTTTTTCTGCACCTACTACTGTCTTCTTCAACTTTTATCTTGTTTCATGAACTTCTTTCTCAACTTACTGTTTCCATGTCCCTTCTACATAGATTCCGCGTTCCCTAATCTCCATACTAAATGGTGCCTCCCTCCTTTCTCTCATCGAAACGTTCTTTTTAGCGGTTGAGGAGGCTAAAACTAACAAGTTATCTAACTAATATCGTATATACCATTCCGTTATAGTAATACCCCTCCGGAGGATACGACTATTGTATCTATGGGAATTAGCTTTCCCAGGAGGAAAATGTGAGGGCCCGAGCTAAGAGCTAGTTAGGTCTTCTGTTTGTTGAACTATAATGCTTTTGTAATATTAAGGACATTCTTTTTTTCGGTTCACTGCTGTCCTGTTTTTCAGCACCTACTGCTTTCTTCTTGAACTTCGATCTTTCTTCATGAACTTCTTACTCAACTAATTGTTTCTATGCCCTTTCTGCATGGATTCGGCGTTCCCTTAACTACATACTAAATGGTGCCTTCCTCCTTCTTCTCTTTGGATCGCATTTATTTTGCTGTGGATAGGAAGGCTTAAACTAACTAATAATTATCTTTCGTTATAGTAATGCAAATAACGGGATTTATTGAAATACATTTTTTGAAAAAATACTGGCAGATCGGTTGCAACGTTTGAAAACGTATTAGCATTGCAGTGGGTAGAATCGATGATTTAACGCTATTATGAATAATCTGTTTTTACGTTCAAGATTTGATACATCTTCAATATATTTGAGCATAGCATAGACGTAACCCTCAATATTACGTTTTAATATCAGTTTATCTTATCAGCACAACATCATTTGATTCAAATTTAACAAGTCAAATGGGTTCAAAATTTCCTATTAAAATGAATTATCAATAACTTAATGCCCAGCTGTCCAATAGGTTACCGATATCAAGTGTTGTATTCAGAGTTAGGTTAATCGACTTATTCTCTGATTGCAGCCAATGCCAGATGGACCAAATGTTGCGATCACAAGTAGAGCTAGCATGGCTTGCTCCGAACCCAAAAGCTTGCTAAATCGAAATCGGAACACATTCATTCGGCAAATGGTAATTTATTTCATTTTGTTATCATTTGCACAGTTAATATTTACTAATGTATTCCAATTTATCAGATGCTTTAGCTGCAGACGGGTATGATGAAGATAAGAAACTAAAGGCGTCAACCATCCAGAGGATGGAGCCAGCCATCGTCGTTGCAACGATTGGGCTGGCTCAGAGACGATGGATTGAATCAGAAAAGTCGCCGACGGAAACCGGTACACTTCCTCAAAGTCTACTTGCTTCTTCATCGCATAATTTGACCGCCTCTCAGTTGCCTTATTTGCTAGCTCCGTCGACATCAGGTTATGATTTCTCCTCCCTTCAGCTGGGTTTAGACAGAGGGTTCTTTCCCCGGGGCAACGCCCTCTTTCCCTCCCCGCCTCTCCAAAAAACCCTAAACCCCCGATCTAATTCCTCCTACCACTTCCCCATGCGTGTCGTCGCTGTCACCCTTCATGCTGGAAAAACTCAGGAGCGACTGACTCGGCAGTCTTAAAAGAAGGGTGTATCTCACAGTTGCTTTGCTGTCCCATCCTCATGCCTAATCCCAATCCAAAAGAAATTTTTTTAAAGTAAAACGGGTGGATTAAAATGATTTTGTCTTAGGTAACGAGGTTGACATTCACAACTGTATTTTCACTCCCACGTATCAAATAGTATACCGGTGAAATTTTTTTTCATTACGCCACGTATTTATGATATTTCCATGCCAATAATAGGAGCACAGAAGAGTCTGCCTGAGTCAGAAACATGAAAAGGATTGTTCTACAACGGTGACCAAGACATGTACAATATAATTGGAGCAGTACGTGAAATTAAATAATATAATCAAGTGTGTAAGAAATGATCTGATGAATTGCATCTCAAGGCTAACAAAATCATTTTTGGACGTGAAAAAGAGAAGACAACATTTAATGTCCTATAAGGTTGACAAATTAGGAAATGTAACATTATTTTTTAAAATGTCATGATGCAAATGTCTTAAATTGATTAACATACACAGGTGCAATGACGGTCCAGTCCAATGCTTGTACTCTGAGAGAAAAAAAAAACATACCACCAAATCCTATCGCTAGGTTATTGAAGTCAAAGCGTTCGTTAATTCATAGCAGCAATAAAGCTAATGAGCTTGTGGGGTGAAAACACTTACGACAGTTTATGACACATAAGCTTTGGCTTTCTTGATATGAGGGAATACTAGAATTGTTTGTTGCGGCAGATATTCAAAAATATCATTTTGAGTGAGCGTGAAATAAAATAAAAAAGTGAGTTGACAGCCTATAAGTTAATGAGCATGCTTACTCACACACAAATTTGTGAGATTTTCTTTCAAATGCTTGACAAAAACATAAGATGAAAATTGTAAAAAAGCTGTGTTTATAGGGCTAATGCAAGTCTCTTGATAAGAACCCTACATACAATGTCGCCTGGAAACCACATGGTTAGTTGCTGGTTTCGTGGATTTTAGCTGACAAAATGGATTTGCCACTGAATATACTCTTCATGGCTATATTAGTACATTGCATGCTGGAGTTGATACGTGGCGTTCACGTGGGATTTCCTATCAGCTACCACATTGGCTTTAAATGAATTTTTCCACATGGAAGGCACGTGTGTTTGCAACGTACACACTTGATTTTGAACAGCTATAAAAAACATTGCATTTATAGAATAAAATTGCTGTTATTCGTTTTTTGATAAAATCGCAAAAATACCTTTCAGAGTACATATTAAATACTGCATTTATATCCAATTAATTACCCGTTTACACGTCTGATTAGTCCCAAATTTAACTGCTATTAGCTTCTGGGTCAAAAATATATACTGTATTATTCGTAGTATTCATCATCAAGCTGAGATAAAAGAAATTCCGAGTGCTATGAAATCTAACATTCGCCTTTTCAAGGCTAAGTTGTGTCTTATTCAGTTACAATGCTCAATTTAAACTTTTGTAATAACTTATAAGGTTATCTTGGCATGCGAAATATATGCTGATAATCTCATTGAACAAAAAATTGTGATAATTAAATTCTTTATATGCGTGAGGTACCATTTCAAACGCTTTCGTTTGATAATACTGGAGGACAGAACAAGCCAATAAATAAAATGAAAAAAAAACATATAACTATTTGGATAAGTTTTGACGTTTCGATTTCGAAAGCATGGGCATCTGGTAGCTGTTCAGACTTGATTTCACGGATCCCCCTCTCCTGCTCCTCCTCTCAGACGCTTTGGCGCCCATGTTTCAACTTCCGTCATTCGTGAGTCGGGACCGTTACTTAGTTTAGCTCGAGACGTGATCAGTGTCAATTGTGCTCCTCTATATTCCAAGGAACATCATTCAATTCACAGTATTGGTGAATCTTAGTGAATGAAAGGGATAATTAATGAGACAAGCTTTTCACTGTCGATATTGGAGACAATAAATCTGAGGATAGTTCTGATGCGCTGCTGGTTTAAGACGACGTAGCTGGTAAATTACGTTCCATTACTTGCTGTTGAACTGTAGCTAATTTCGGTCATTAACAGGTCATTAACAACATCTGATTTTAGCACAATATTTTCTCTCACAAGCACTCCGTTGTGATGGGAAGTGATAAGTTACTGGAAATCGTGAAAGATTATCATGCAGAGTTTTAATCCGTATACATGTGGAAGCCTTTCGATGGTAATGATGACTTAAGACATTTCTCCATCTTCACTGAAAGAATATCATAGCTTTTATTTCATATTGTTGTATGAAACTAGTCATAATTTAAATAGTTTTTTTGAACGTTTTTTCTCAAACGTTTACTGTGTTATTTGAGCTAGAAAATATATATATTTATACATGAGCATTTTAATTTGAAATAATGAGAAATCCATCAGTACAATTATTTGCTGTGTAAAATTTTGTTTCTTATTTCGTAATTTACTGCGTTGACCTTTATTTTGAGGGTTTATCAGTCTTCACAATAGGGATAAGGTTTGTTAGTATAATTCATTCTGTCAATGTTTTGCCTTGATACAATAGAAATGTATAAAGAACAAATTCACACCTTCAAATACATATCCATGTATTAACAACTATTATATATGAATTTGAATGTATTGGAAGTGAATTGTTAGAAAATGTTTATGCATTTGAAAGTTAAATTCATTCTACATAGTTCATTTACATATAAACATGATGTTTCAAATTTGAAAATTGAAGTTTGCGCTGCAATTATATTTTCCTTTAATTTGGTTCTAAGAAATGTTTCCAAAATTCAAGCATGAACAATTCAGCTAGCCCGATTTTTTTATTTTGAATGATGAAGTTTGCGCTGCCATTTTATTGTATGAATTTGATTTGCTTCAATCGAAAAAGTCACAATTCATAACTGAACAAATAATCTATTATAATGATTTTTTTAGTTTGAATATTGAAGTTCACTGCCATAGTATTAGTGGACTTCAATTATTTTCTAAAAATCGTTCTGAAATTAAACAAAAAAATACCTGACTGCCAGTTTTATTCCATTCCAATTTAATTTTGCGGATATCTGATCCGAAGAAAAATTGATTAACATGCTTTTACCACGAATACCTAAACCGGGTGTCGCACAAAAATGTCTCCGACTTTTCAATTTATTATATCTCTGCTTTAAATTAGCCTATTTGAATTGTCTTTTTCACAATATAGTAAATTTTGTTTCCTTTTCGAATAATTTAGGTTTTTGAAAATCGTTTAATAAACATTTTACAGTGATCGATTTACTGCAAGAGGTAGGAAAACTAATTGTTCATAGGAAAAGTTTTAAAAATAATACTGGTGTTCTTCGTTTCTCAATACCTACTGTTAAAAATAATTTCACAATGATGTATCCTACATACCACCAAGTATTTGAACCCTCTGAGAGGTTGTTTACTTCCGTATTTCATCATTTGGAGACACCTAAAATGCAGCTCACTAACGATCAAAGAATTCTCATCGTTTGGAATATGAAGCAACAAAAAACTGGGAAAAGGTTAGACAAGCATTTAATGAAAAATTCCCGGAAAGGAACTCGCCCGATGAGAAGACTGTATCGCACAGTTAGAAAATTAGAAAGAAAATTAAATGCTTTTCTAACTTTTTCACAGTTTTTCGTAGCTTCATATTTCAATACGATGAAAATTCTGTGATGACTAGTGAGCTGCATTTTAGGGGCCTTAAAATGATGAAATAAGGTAGTAAATAACATCTCATAGGGCTTAAATACTTGGTGGTATGTAGGATATTTCATTGTGAAATTATTTTCAACAGTAGGTATTGAGAAATGAAGAACACCACCGTTGTTTGTAAAACTTTTCCCTTGAACAATTAGTTTTTCTACCTCTTTTAGTAAATCGATCACTGTGAATTAGCTCTTAAACGATTCTCAAAAACTTAAATAATACGAAAAGGAAACAAAATTTGCTAAATATGTTAATTTTAAAGCGGAGATATAATCAATTAAAAAGTCGGGGACATTTTTGTGGGACACCCGGTAGAGCGTGGTATAAGGCCGTCGTCACACGGAGACCAAATGGTCAGGGTTTCCAAATAAAATTCTGTGAAATATGCCAAAACACAGAAAAAGATATGCTAAATATGCTAATAAATTTCTGGAAATATACTAAAAAATATGCTAAATAAAAATCCATAATTAATTTCAGCTTACCAATTTCTGAGTCCATTCTTGACTGATAATACTTCTAAAAGTATTTTTTAGTGGCTTAAATCTGCCTCGTCATTGAAGACGGCAACAACGTCACTTTCGAGCGAGCTAGTACTCGGTTCTTCTTTGCTGTACGTTGCCATTGTACCAATTGACCTGATCGTCGAAACTGGCAACTCGTAATTTTGACAGCATTTGCAATGACGTTTCAGGCCATACTTGACTTTTAAGATTGCGTTTAGGATGGGCAGTTCCATTCTGTTTCTTAATTTACATTTTACAATGTTCATGGAACTAAATATTCTTTTAATTTCTGCATTCGAGTTAGGTAACACTAACAAACTCAAAGCACAGTCGGCTAGCTCTTTGAATGGATTATTACCTGATGAGTCTCTGTAAGCATCAACTTCAGTCCAAAATTCTTCAGTTCCAGAGATATTGTTCCAACTGCTTAAGTGAATATTGTTATACTGCAATTCAGCTGCAGCTACGTCTTCATCAGTTTTGAGCATGACTTGCAATATTGGGGTGACTGAATCTTTAATATGTTTCAAAGTGTTTTGAACTAAAAAGGATGAGATTTGCTTCAAAATATTGATGTTTTCGGGCAGTCTCTGCTTCAGTTGTTGAAAGAGTCTCAAGAAGAATGTTTTGTGATATAGTTCTAATATATTTCACTTTATCTGTAGTTATTTTCTTGTCACTAATTAATTCTGTCACTTTCCTTTCAAATCTAAAACCAAGACTTGGTTCCGGATCCAAGTGCCTCTCTATGTCCGAATGTATTGGATCCACTTTGCTGGATTGTAGCATCAATGGTCTAGCAATTGATTTGATTAAACGAGTAAGATCTTCGAAGAGTTTCGTCTTGTCAGCATCATTTGATTCAAATGCTTTATTCACTTGCTGAACTTGGACTAGAACTGGATGCAGAGCCAACATATATAGCAAGTTCGTTTCATCTTGGTACATGTTATAGAAAAAAATACATTTAGTAAAGGAAAAGTGATACATATAAATCCAAATAATGGAGAGATTGCCTTTATTTATTCAAAGGAAAGTCGAAATGATAACGAACAAATATAAGATAAAGCACTAAAGGGCAAGAAGGTTTTGAACTCTTCGAAGCCAGACTTCCGGTAGACAGGCGGGCGTTTGAGTTGTGGTCTGCCACCCAAAGAGCCGTCGTAGATAGCCAGCACCCGTGCTCTGTAAAGTTAGTTGCATATCGGTAAGATTCAGTTTATAATTATATAAGGTAAGTTATAGTTTTTAAGGTTTATAAGGTAAGTTATAG
>JACJUY010007635.1:25390-42529 GCA_014220935.1 Platorchestia sp. MABIK
TAGTGTTCAGTAAATTTAGTATTTACAAACATTAATATTTATTAAATATAGTACCAAAAGTTCAGTTGGTGAAAGAAATCTTAAAGTTAACGCGAAACTACTACAGGAAATCCTGTAAATTTTCTGTACACATGTCATGCAAGACTTCAGCAGTGTAACATTTTTCTGATAAGCGTGCAATTCCAAAATGAGTTCTCAACTCAAGCCATTGATTGATAATTATAGCCATTGCAGGCTCAATTGATAGCCATCTGGTAGCGTAATTGTTCAGAATTTTCAAAGGAGATTTGCTATCATTTATTGTTTCGTATAGCTGCTTGTAGGCAATTTGTCTTGTCGCTGAATGGGCGAACCATTTGTTCGTTTCCCCTATTAAAAACTCAAGATTTCTTGGAAGAGCTTCAGCAGAAGCATGAGAAACTGCCAACTGTAAAGAATGGCAAGTGCATTTGATAAGAATTAAGTTGGGAACATCGGCTTTTAACTGTTCGTATACGCCATTGTTGACTCCAGTCATTACACTAGCGTTGTCAGTACCAACGCCAACTAGCTTGTTAATGTTGCTTCAGCCTTGTCAGTTCTTGTTTTACAGCAGAAACGATACTCGTGGCATCACATTTTTCTAACACAGTTAAACTCAGAAATGTATGAATAACTTTTCTGTGCTTTCTGCTGAAGTAAATTATGGCAATTCCAAGTATTTTGTACACCGACACGTCATTGCTTTCATCTGGTAGCAGGCTAAATTTATTACTTCCAATGTCAGTGATCAAATCCTCTTCAAAGTGAACGCCAAGAACGTTTTTAACGATTGCTGTACATTTAGTGCGATGCATTTTAGCCTTTGAAAGCACAGAACTGTCTTTGATTGCAGTTTTACATAGATCCACTAAATGGTCGCATGAATTGAGCGATGAATGGCAGCAGACGTACAGAGCAAGGCTGCCTTCAACTTTTGCTGTTTCGTTGCATTTCGGTGCGAAGAAGCTTTGCAAAGAGGTCACTTCACGTGGAAAGCAGACTTGTGTTTTTTTGCTTCAGCATGCCTTGATAATACACTCAACTTTGCTTCAATATCACACTTGCAAAACTTGCAGTGCGCCTTCGAACTGTCGCCCGGTACTTCGCACAACCACGCACTGAACTCCTTCATTTTTAGCCATTCTTTCCTAAACTTTTGTGAATATTTATCAAGATCTTTACTCATTTTAGTGTTCGTATTTATCACTATGTTAAGCTAGGTATCAATTCAACCACCAATTTATGTTTATGTAAGTTTTCAGCAACCAGCAACGCACTGCTGTTGGTGTCACGAATCCTACGTTATCAACCGCGAGACTGATCTCAGGATCTGACGAACGATGTGTGGCGCGCCCAGGCGGTTCGTAGTTATCTCGCTTCAGACCCGTATCAAACGCGTTCAGTTGTAGTTTCGAACATAAGTTGAGCTCAAAATTTGCTAAAATTATGCTAAAAATTTGTTTTTGCGAGCTAAAAAATATGCTAGATGCTTAATAAGCAAATTGTGATGCTAAACAATTCGAAAATATGCTAAATTTAGCGTAAATATGCTAAATTGGCAACACAGCAAATGGTACCGTTTCGTCATATTCATCTACAGTCAGCGGCACTACTCGGTCTGTCTAGCGCCACAAAACCGTCAGATTTAAACCTTAGTTTGGGGCCAGTTTGATCAACTAAGGCTGAAATCTGATTGTTTCGTGGCCCTGGACAGACCGACTAGTGCCGCAGACTGTGGATGATCATGATGAAACGTTACCATTTGGTCTCCGTGTGACGGCCGCCTTTGGAGGCTTCATAGTTTTCGTTCTTTGAAAGCCTTAATTCTAGAAGAATTCAATTTTTGAATTTTTTCATATTACAAGTCAATAAGTACAAAGAAAATTGGAAACGTTTGAATATTGAAATTATTCACTGCATCTTAGCCTGGCCGATAACCTACATTTTACACTCTAGAAAAAATATCTCATTTCGCAAGTTGCTACGTGATCGTCGGTTGAAGTTTCATTCACAATGCATGTACGCCTTTATGAATTCACAGCCTTGTGACATAAATATGAGTATAATACTTATATGTTACTAAAACACGCGACGAGTGGTGGAGGCTGCCATGAAACCCTATGAATACTGAGATGCCATTCCTTTCGCCACTAATTACTGTACCGGCTGATAAATTATTTCAAAGCAAATTGCGAAACATTTGTGATGAGTTTACATAAAATAACCATGTACGGTATCAAGGATTAGTGCGGGCTGAGAATGGCATTTTGGGGGGACGTGTACTAACGTTCGATTGCAAACAGGTCATCTGCTCCAAGACATGACAATGCAACGGCACCGTCACACCGGAGCGACCAACTAACTTTGATAACCACATGGAAATGGTGTATAATACACGTCGGTAGATTTCATGGTAAGTCTGCTTCATTTATAGATGGGACCCATGCGTAATTACCACATGGATCCTAGCTGGCAGATGCGAGGGATAGCCACGAGGCATGTGGCTTCCATGTAGGACCCACATCCTCTACACGTGTCCTAACCATGTGGGTCCCAGGTGGGGCCACTTTCCAAAAGTCCATGTGTTTTTCACATAGCATGGGCAGGTAGAACCCATTTGGCAAACATGGACAATCCAATTCGTAACCATATGGCTTCCACGTGACCTTGTATGTAGGGAAATTTTGCAGAAACTGCTATGTGTAATTGAATGAATGTGCATACATATATACGCATATATACACATGTACACCTCCTCGTATGTACTTAGTTTCTTGGATACGAGCATGAAGCTACAAGTTTTATTTTTTCTAATTAAATATTTTAACACAAAGGTCATTGGTTTTTAAGCATCTTACTAAACATGTATGGGTGATCACACACTAGTATTTATTTTTCATTTAAATGCTTTACACTTATAAAGAAAAATAACCTGTTAGGTAACTTAACAAGTTGCGAGTGAAAAGAAAAAGAGTCGTATTTATAGTTTAAATGCTAGTCCCTAGTTCAATAAATATATATACATCTATTTGAACATGTGTATATTTCTCGATTTTAAGTACTGTTCCAACCCCATATTCAAGAACCTCATTTTACGATTGCACGGAGACGGACTAAGAATTTGAAAACAATATTCACAGAGTAACAGCGCATCATAGCGTAGATGGACTCCATTTCCCACTCATCTACTGTACTCCAATATCAGTTGTATAGCATTCCCAATCACTATATTCATCGTGAAAAGGAAAAAAGATGACATTTTTAAGGGATCGGAAATCGACTAACGTCTTTAAAACTTTCAAAATTGATAAATGAATGCTTACATTAGGAAAGGTCTCTTAAGTATTGTTACCCGTTGAATCACACTAATCATTTTCTTCACACTGCGTCATCGGGAATTCTTTTTTCTTATCATAACCTATACTAAATTTAATACTATAAATTTCAAAGCGAAAAATGCCACTGGTTCAAGAAGCAATATTCCATGTACATCCGAAATCCCATGACAAGATTCAAAATGAACAGAACTCAACTCCTTAAACTTTCTAATAAACCAAAATTTGTGTTATGACCCAAAAACCCACAAACATACTGCAATTAGGACGAATTGTATTTTTTTTATCATAGAAAACGATCAGATAATCACCGACATTTACCGTAAATGTGAGACGATAAAATTTAGAGTATATCATCTAATGAATCATTGGGGTTTCTTTAGCAAGATTGTACATTGCGAAAGAAGTCTAGAAAGAAATCTTTAGTGAAAGTGTGCTTGTGCCGACATGCGTGTTAGTTTACTTACAATTAAATGAATAGAAAAACGATCATTGTTTGTTAAAATGCCTCAACATGAAGATCCTTATTTGATAGACACGTGGGTTTTGAAATGCACGGAAAAATGCACTCCTTCTCTTGTTTATACCTCCTTTATCCTGAAAAAAAAGGATTGATCAACAATACAAATTCATTATTGAAAACATTCATATTCTGCAGCCCAGAAAAAAACATGCATGTCTAAGGCAAGAGCTTTCAATTACCTTTCGATTTGATTTTAGGTCAACAGGAATTGAAGGCGAATGAAAGATGTATAAGTATTTAAATAAAGTTGAGTCTCGTTGACAGAGCAAAGTTTCTGCTGTTCAACATTTGCGTTGACACATTTCCATTAATATTTTGTTGCCACCTGGGCCAATCTAAAAACTAATCTCACATAAGAAAGAACATTTAATTTCCGACCATTTTCATATGAAGTTTTTGGAATTTTGTGTCGAATCAAAATTTTATAAGGCATTTTTTGCGGCTTGAAATGCGTATTTCGTTTTTAGCAAATTTGATAGATTTAATTTTGTAGCAATCACAATGTCGAAGTCAGAATCAAACTTAATGAAGGCAAAAGCATCTCTTTCACCGTACATTTCAGGTAGAGATCTATAAAATTGGTCCAGTTCTTAATATAATAACAAAATAATCGGCTGCAAACCGTTCCAAACTTGAAGCACACTGCAAAGGCTACCAATATTACCACTAAAGCACTGAAACTTTTTTCCTGTTTGATACAAGAAGAAAAATGGTTTTAGATCTGTCCATGAGTTTTCATCAAGATGCAAGCGTCTTGCGCCACGGAGAAGTAAGCATTTAAAAAGGAGAGTAAGTGGAAACATGAGGTCTGATCTTCATACAAACTCAAAAGACGTTGCGCTCTACGTGGGCAAAAACAAAATGAATTTTCAGTCAGTGAGACGTTGGACTTCATGATGCATGCTGTGAATAGTTTCACACCAAGTAAGGTACAATAATCAAATTTTTCGTGAAATAAAGTTTCATTTGTAGGCCAAAAAAGGGATTATCAGTATATAACAATTACTATTTTTATTATAAAAATATATTCATCAATTTTGTTACCACCCAATATGAAGTAAAAATGATTTTTCATTATTTTAATTACATTTTAAGTTCCCATGTTAGATAAATAAACTTTTGCCAGGATATGACTTTCTCTCCTATATACAGGGTGGCCCATAAGTAAGGTACCTTTTTAATATTGTGCACCTAAAAATGGTAAACAGATTTTTAAATTCAGAATGAAAGAAGAAATTTCAAAGTTTCAAAGTTGGTCCGTGGCTTGCCCTAACGTTGTCTCTTTGATGTTGTCCCAGTTTCTTTAAATTTCAAAAACAGTTTTTTATGCAGTCGATCGAAGGGCTTCCTTCAATACCATCAATATTCCTGTAATTCCTCTGGACAGCAGTAACCAAACAATTAAATCGGAAGTAAAGTTCCGCTATTTTTGCTCGTTGCTCCATTGCTTAGCGATTCATTTTAAGGGATGGATTTTATGATTTTTTGGGCAATATATTGTAATTGTTGGTAGACTCGCTACACTGGTAGGAAACTTTGAAACCGACTCATTCATTTTGCATCAACAAAATATCTGTAGTTTTATGGCTATAATAGTTTTAAAAAGGTACCTTACTTATGAGCTACCCACTAGTAAACATATGAGCAATAGCGAACGTCCCAAAAATCGGACAGTGTTCTTAGGTACATAGTAAGTGAAAATTAACAATTAAAAAAAATGGAGTACCAATAAAAAGCCTTCAGAAGCTATAAAACATAAGATATTGAAAATATATACACAGTTAAATCACGGCCTCTAATTAACGGGTAATTGTAAAGGATCCCACACTTTACTTTAAGAGGTTATAATTGACAGTCGACTTTTTCTAGCCAATGTCCGAGTTTGTTGAGCACTAGAGATTCATTGATGTGTTCTATGGTCAATAGCTGTTTTCCACGCGACTGTACTCCATTACTCGGCTCCGTACACGAATAACGATGGGTCGCCTAGCGGCCTCGCAGGGTTGCCAACTGGCATATTTCACTGCCAAATCTGGTCATTTTTGGCAGTGAAAAGTCATTTTGGCAATGAAAAATTGCAATTTGGCATTTGGCATTGAAAACAATGGAATTTGGCAGTGGAAGCTATTATTGGCATTAAACTAGCAATGAATGAAGTCACTTAGTCATTTTTACCTACTGAACATACGAATTGGCGCTTTTTTGGACGCTGTGGACATGAAGAGCTGCAACGTAATACGTATTATCAAAGATTAAACGAGTCTTGTTCAATCTTTGATCAAACATGTTTGTAATTCAGCGGTTAGTCGGTTGCCGCGCAGCCGCCTTTAGCGGCCCTTGCAGGGCCACAGTTCACTTCGCAGGCGCGTGAGGTCCTGTTATGGTTTTTAGTTTGTGTCAGTGCTGTCGTTTGTGTTCAGCTGTTGAAAGCTAAACTCGTCATTATGTCGAAGTGGAATAAGTCGTATGACTCGGGACGTACCTACAGAGTGATTTGGAAGAAAGAGGTTCCATGGCTGACAAAAGCCAAAGATGGTACACAGTCTGCTTTTTGTAAGGTATATTCCAAGAATATGCACCCCAGAAAAACTACGATTACACTGCATGCTGTCAGGAAAGAACACAAAACAAGGGCTTCCGTACTTAGCTTTGTGAGATCTAACATTTCTTATAGAGCCGCAAAAACTCAGGGACCTAGTGATGAAGTGAAGAAAGTTGAGTTAAAACTCGCATTGGTTATCAGATGTCACAGTTCAGTGTCTGCTACAGATCATTTGTGCGAAGTAATTGAGAATAATTCCGCCGGAAGTAAACTAAAGAAAATACGGCTTCACCGAGCAAAGTGTTCGATGTTAGTTACGAAATTGATATCACCAGCGCTTGAAAACGAACTACGGTATAAAATTGGCGAAGCTAAAAAATGCTGCTTGATGATCGATCAAGTGACAAGTTCAAGATCAAGTGACAAGAACTTGTGTGTTTGAGTTCGATACTATGTTAACAGTCCTCAAAATATCGTAACTTTACTGTTGGGGCTTTCCTGTGCTATAAACAACAGGTGAAGCTTTGTTTCACGCAACTACGTCACTACGTGAGAAGAATAACATGGCTTTGAAAGACTATTGGCTATTGCAGTGACGGTACCTTGCAGCGTGACAGGAGAACACAATTCTCTCTGGTCTCGTATTAAAAACGAATCTCCCAATTGCATAAAATTGGGGTGCACGTGTCACAGTTTAGCACTTTGGATTCAGAACTAATATCCAAAAGACATCTTTAGTACTTTGTATTCAGTGAAAAATGTCTTTTCGATTTCATTGTTTAAAATATTCTGTGAAACGTTTATTATTTTTCTTGTAATGTTTGTATCATGGGATAAATTTTTGTTCATTTTAATTCTAATATTTCAAAACACCCTAAAAGGTTGTACATTGACTTTAATTTCACACTATTTTAAATAACTATTCAAAACTTAAATGCACACGAATGGTTAAGCTTTGATAAGTTTTTCACAGAAATATCTTAAGGGTATCTCTGTTATATTTTGCAACGTACGTGACTTTTTGGCAGTAAAGCGCTAGATTTGGCAGTGAAGCTTGAGCATTTTGGCAATATGTCACTCACAGGATCTGGCAACCCTGCGGCCTCGCCACTCGCCAGTCTCGGCCGGCGTCTCACCGGGCCTGGTTGTAGTAGCGCTGCCACTATTGGATGAACGTGTAACTTGGGAAAAATGTTGAAATACCTGGGGACGTACGTTCATTCGAATGAAGTGTCGTGTTGCAGAACAGGAAATCACTCCTTAACGATGATAAAGAGACGATGTAGCCTAGTTTCAATATAGATCGAACTCGTTGACTTCTGACGAGATTCGCGGTGATACCAACAGTCCCATGCTCACAGCCCAGACTTGCACAGCACGCCTCCCGACTGCTGGAGGGCCTGCATGCGTCACTCTGTAAAAGGCTGGCAGTGACCGCGTTACTTAAGTGTAATGCAACGCCGCTGTTGCATTGCTGCATGGGTTCTTGCAGTTAGCTATCGTTCCTGGCAACAGTCGTTGCGTTGGTAGTATAATCTTGTGGAACAAATGGTTGAAGGGTATTTTCTAACCCTAACTAGAAGGGAAAAGATATTACATGGCCCCCGTCTGAAAGCATGTCCCTGGGAATTTTGATCTGGAATTCAATCCACAGTTTAGATACTTTCTGTGATCATTTTTACGTTGTGTGAGGGAGTGACGCACGTCGCCACATTCAGAACAGACCGTTATAGCCTCTGTGCATTGGTGCGAGGCGTGATATTCAATCTGTAGCCTTTATATCAAATCAAAAGGTGTATGAACATCTCTGCTTGTCGCTGATAAGGTTTTATCGTGGTGTCAAACATCAGGAAACCGTCACGCAACAATCTCTGGGCTATTTAATATCGGTTGTTACTCTCTCTATGACTGATGGAACGTTTGACTGATGTCTGGAGGAACTATGGGTGAAGGTTGATGCGATTGAATATCTCCTGGGCTTTAGCTGACGTAAGCTTGTCGACTGTAGATGAGTCATCTATGACGGCATAGAACCCTAGCCTAGTGTCTGAGTTCTATGAGCGGTGCATCCAGTTCAGAAAACGCTGCACTGAAAACACTCTGGCGTCGTACCTCAACTTAATGGTCTATTCTTTTCAGTTGTACTCTTTAGGTGGTTGCCTTTGATTTCTTGTAGAAATGGGATGTGTTATTGGTGTCCGGAAGTGAAGAAACGGGAGGACCGGTTTGGGAGGGTACCCTTGGCTGGCGGATGGACCCACTAGGCCGTGCGACTGGGTTAGATATTCACACGAGCTGCTGTCCGCAGATATGAATCACACGGAAAATGCGAAGAAAAGGATTTGAGGTCGTCAGCAGTGAAATTCAGTCCTTTGTCATTTTCTAATTTGTTCAGTTTCTCGATATACCATTTTGTTGGGGTTCTTCTGGAATTGGTGCGTTCTCACTATAATTCCGATGAAGTCTTGTGTGGAAGCTGTGTTTGTAATCTAATAATATGGTTGAATTGCCCATATCATCGCTTATTCTCCTCTTTGTCCTTGCCTCAATATCCGGGGTTGCCTCAGTTTCATCTTGTTCGGGTTCTAATGAGGTATCTATAGTTTGTTTTTGGTCGGTTTCCCTTTCTTGTGGTTCTTTTTCTGATTTGTAGTAAAAATTGAAGACTGGCTGAGTCACGGTCCGGGAAAGTAGTATCAATGTTGAAGTTCATTTTTAGAGATTGCGATTACAAGTCATCAAATCGTTGGCTTCTGTTAAGAGCTGCTATGTGTGCTTCCAAGAGAAGAGCCGCAAGTTTAATGTGAGTTTGTGTGGTTAATGTCACAGTGTGCTCTGGGGCGTTCATTTGCTGTATTGCGTGTTTTGCTATTACGGCGTAAGTGCTTTGGGTTCGTTGATGTTGTTCCTTTTGTTCATTGTGTTTTATGTTTAATAATGTTTTTTTTCTGTGAGGGTACCTGGATGCTAGTGTTCTGTGTGCACCGTTGCAATTTAGGCATTGTTTGAGTGTGCTTGTGCATTGATCGTAGCTGTGTTCTTGGGAGGAACATTCTAATCAATATTTTGTTGGCTGTGTACATTTATGGGTTGGATGGTCTTCAAATTTGTAGCAGATGAGGACGTGGGTATATTTTTCCTTCTCACATAGATGAGATGCAATTTTCGAGTGATACATGTAGAACCCATCTCGAAGAATCCTTTGTGCTGTAGTAGTATCTGAAGTTATTAATTTGCTGTACTGTTTCATTTTAATTATTTCTGTTACAGTTTACCAAGAATTTTGTTGTTGAATCTCTGCTTTGAATCAGGTCGTGATATTATTTCGTTGTCAATTTGTCTGACAAAGATGATCATTTTGCTCCTAGTTCTGGATGAATGATGGGAATTAAATTCAGTTTTTGAAATGCACTAACTGCTTTGTTAGACGTCAACTTATCAATTGAAGTGACATCGTCAGTTGCTGCATTAAAATCTGTTATGGTGGGAGTCAGTCGGATAAGAGGATGCGTTCAATTCTTTGAAGGTTATTTCAAAAATTCTTGTTTTATCCACTAATTTTGAACTATCGATAAGTGTTAGCTGTACTCGGAATGTTGGTGACGTGACTTCGTTCTTGGTACGGTACCGGTTGTGGCAATATTGGTGTTAGGAGGTACAAGCAGCGTAGGAGGCGGAAGGTTGCTAGGGTTTCGAGGGAATGATCCGGGAATTATACTTCTCAGTTTTAGAGGACGAGCGAAAGTTTAGAAGAAGAGGGGCCCTGTTGGTAGCCCCTCCCAGCACCAGCTCCTCTCCCCCGGTGTGGGGGAGGCATTTCGGAAACGCCTAACCCTGTCCTATATTTACTATACAACCATACAAATTTACAATACACAATGGTATACAATACATAATGGAGACATGGGGTGTGTTATAAGTGTAGCGGTTCGTGAGCGTCATATCTGGTGAAGTTTTTAATCTGTGAGTGATAAAGGTGGAAAATGTGTACCTTCCCATCTGGCATGTTTCCTATCAGCATGGTGACTTGTTCTCATGTTCTGTTGCTGGAGATGCAAATATGGCATATCGAGCATTGATGTCTTCGTTTGGGTAATGCAAATAAGCTTTTCTTGGTGGTATGTCGGCCGTAGCAACCGTAACTTCCCCTAACCTTGTTTTGATGCGTTTGCTGAGAAGGTCGCTGAGGTAGTCTTCATATATTTTGTAGATTAGGTTTTGTCTTATAGCTACTGCTGCACCAGAATGTCTTTCGTTTCCCTTAATAGTTTTGTAAACATTGAAGTTGTAGATCTTTATATCTTCTCCTGCCTTCACCCCATGGCTCTTCAATAATATAACATATGAATCTTCGTTTAGGTTTATATATACAAAAACGTTTTGTATGAATTCCAGCTTCGAATGTTATGTTAAAGACTCTTAATAGTATTCATTCTCCTTTCTTGCGGACTTTTTTCGGATCTGCTCTTTCTGGCGTTTTCTAGTGTCCTATTCTTATTTTCCAGAAATCTTGTTCTCCCACCTAAAAGATCCTGGTTTTATTTTCCATTATTTTGCCGTTGTCGATTAGAAACTGAATAATTTCCAGAGGTTGAGTGCATTCAACTCAGAGTTTGTACTTCAGTTTACGTTCGTCAACTAATTTCTTATTCTCCTGCTTCCACATCTCTTCGGGAACCAACAAGCATGAATACATCAACGCAGTACCGGGATGCTGGTCTAAATGGAACGTGATCCACTAAAGATATATGATGCGTCGGCTCAGAAAGCGGTATTGTTGAGGCTTGTTGCTGTTTTGCTTCGCAAATTGGGCATGCGGTTCCAACTGCTGAATCCGTGAGCAAAAATTTTTGGCCAGCTCCCTGCTCAGTTTTCATCTCTTTGCCCTCCGCCTACGTAGAACTGACTTCCGAGTCCGACTGAGTCAGCAGTTTTTTCATCACTCTCGCCAGTTGGTCTCCGTAAAACAGCTGGCTCGATTTGGGGTCAAACTGAAGTGTTCTGAAATTGTTCCTTCTAAGAGTTCGGTTCAGATGATCGTTGTAGGTTCCTGGAGTTCTTTTATTTGCCATGTGAGCGTCCAGAATCATCACCAGGGCAGTCATTCCGCGATATGCCACCAATAATTCTGCTGTGAGCTGGGTCCTGTGCTCCTGTCTTTCTTGTTGCATAGTTTTCTAAATGACTCGCGTATGTTTTTTATTTTTTTTATTTTTCCTTCTCCATTTGCTTCATCTTGTCATCCATTGCGTTCTTACGAACATGGCAACTCATTGCCATGGTCCTGTGAGATCCCCCGCAATTGAGACATTTTTCGTTTACCGAACTACACTCGCGGTAGTCATGGCCACCCGAGCACTCCGAATACACCAGTGTTTGGTGTGGGGCAATCCATCGTCACACTTGGATAGCACTTGAAGCACATCAATAAATCGATGAATTTCTCTTTGAATTTGGAACGCTGAAATTTTTGCATCGTGGCAGAGAAATCCGTTCTGAAGCGCGTGGTTTGCCATTGTGATGGTGCTGAACTCAATTTTGAATACATGGGTTAGTTTCCGGAATTTTATGACTTCTTTGACTGTAAGATGAGCATTCTTCCTGTTGATTTCCTCTTTAATTTCTTCAGCCGTGTGTCCGCCGACCCAGATTTGGCGATAAATGACTGAACGTTGAGCTCTAATCTTGGGTGGGAGCCTCGCTTCAAGTCCAATGTCCCTCAGTGTTGCGGTTGCTCGGTTATCCAGCAATTTCTCCACATCTTCGAATTCCGTAAAAGCATTGAATTCATTTCCGACGTCCCTTGGGCCAGTCAGAGGAAGCTTTAGAGTCTTCTGTATGGTTTGGAAAACTTTGACTTCGTCCGGAGGTTCTCTTGGGTTCACGAAGCGGAGCATCAGTTTGCCAAATTGAGGCATCCTGAGAAAAGAAATGATCTGTATACATATATCCTGAACAGTCGTGGTTTAGTCTGTATATGAAATCTGATGCGCCGACCTTCTGGTGGGTGCCAATAGGAAAGAGAGGAAAACATAGAGTTTGGCACAGAATAAGCCGAGAGAAACAGAAAGCGAAAAGGAAGAGGATAGTAGGAGAGGAAAGAGACGCAGAAAAAGCTCAAAATTTGATGATCTTGCTGATATAATTTTAACTATCAGGTTTCCCCGGAATTTGAAAGAAGGGAACCTTTCAAGGCTTTGGATGGATGGATTTTTAAATGTTCCCAAAGTGCCGATGTGAGTATGACTTTATCTTCTAGGTAAGGCAAAACTGCATTTACATAGTTAACCTGATATTACAGTTAAAGGCCAAGTTACATTTGCAAATTAATCTCACTGTACCTATCCTAAACCTGCTTACTCTCTGAAAACTTAGTTATATTACACACATGTACAGTAATTTAAGAGTATTTCACATAAAGATATGTATGATGATTGTTATGATGCTTATTATAATGAAATTTTACATTGATTATTAATATTTCAACACATGTACACACACATACATATGTACACATATTTTTCTTCATATACACACACCCACGCACACGTATCCATGTATATATACATATGTTTTTGTTACATAAATATATATATATATATTTTCCTCTTATTATTATTTACATATTGTAATTGATTTTTTTATTTAATTTTTTTTTCTTTGTGCATCTACATAACTTTAGGAATATTTTACATGTAGATATGTAGGATGGTTGCTACATGGGTATTATTACTATATACATATATTTTTTTATACAGTATTTACAACAAAGCACCTATGTCACCGGCGTATCCACCGTATGTCCCCTCTGGGACGCTGCTCCCCGAAATGGACGTAAGAAACTAGTATGGTTGGTGTCTGGTCTTTTGCTGAAGGGTGATGAATTTGTGATGAGTGAGGACGGAATGGTTGATCAATGATTCTTTGGAGATTGACTATTTAGTATTGATTGAAAGTTTACTTTGTGGTTTGGGTTTTGACTTCCCGCCCGTGGGGGGAAGACCGTTCGATCCGCTCGTCAAAACCCCAAAATAAAAACAAAGTAAATAAGTAAGAAAAAGGTTTACGATCTTCCCCATTGATTGCTGTTGAAATTTAACTATAGGTATCTTGGTTCAGGAGGGGGTGTAGCTCTTGAACCGGGAATGTTGGCTATTGGCTGTATTTTATGGAAATGTTAGCTGTTGAAATAGCTGTTAATTATTCCAAATTCTGTTGGCATGATTGTGGAGCATAAGATTAATATTAGGTATGCCGACTTGATGCAGTGTTAATGAAGAAATACGGTCCATGAGAGATGTATTTGTGATAAATCGGAGTGCTTTGTTGTGGAATTTTTGTAGCTTGGAAACGGCAGTTGGAGACATTGTATGAAGTGGGAAAGCTGGATAAATAAGTGTAGATCTGACGAAAGATAGGGATAATTTCCGCTTTGTTGTATGTGAAAGGTGCGTAAATCTGTATAGTTTGCTTAAGTTGCTGTATCCTATTGTCGAATTGCTATTTGGGATGAAAAACCGTGTGTTGAAAAGTTGAGACAAAGAATTTTGCCATTGCTGGAGTATGGAAAATGTTTGTTGTCTATGAAGATATCTGAAGTTGTGCTTCGACTGATTGGAATAATTTTAAATTTTTTAACGTTTGTTGAAATCTTCCATTGGTTCTCATAATTGTTGATTTGTTGTATTGCGTGCTGAGTTTGTTGGGCTGCATAGTTTGGTTTGTATCGTCCTGCAGTGATTTGAGTAATATCGTCAGCGAAACATATGTACTCCGTATTGGGTAGCGGTTGCGGTGTGTCATGCGTATAGTAACTACATAGTGTGGGTGAGAGACATGCTCCTTGTGGGACGCCAGTTTGTAGAGTGCAGGGGGGGCCAATGTAGCTACCGATCCTGACATGCTGTTCTATCTGTTAAATAATCGGCTAGAGTGCGTAGGAATAGATTGTGGATACCGGACTGCGAGAGTTTGAATATTAGACCTAAGTGCCAAACTTTATCAAATGCTTTTGTTACGTCGCGAAGTACTATGTCGTGTGATTGTGGTACAGTGGTTAAGGGATCGGCCTTGCATGTTGGAGACGAGGGTTCGTATCCCGGCACTGGCGCGGCGATTTTCTCTGTTGGGTATAAGGGAGAGCTCAAGCACAATACCCCACTCAACCCAGGTGTCGGAAATGGGTACCGGCTTCACGGGGGAACCGTCATGGTGTCCTATAAATAGTGTTAGTTATAAGACATTTTGAAAAACCAATGCTTAAGATCATATGTATCAGGCTTGATTGGAAATAAAGCATCGTAAGATGCCGATGTTTAAAAAAAAAAGTTTGTTGGCTAGGTTGCTGGAGAGTGTTTCTATGAATGTTGCCAGTGCGGTGTGCGTACCTCTGTTCCTCATGAATCTGTGTTGTCTGCTGTTGGACGAGTATAAGTTGTTGATGATTAGGAGATTTGTAAGTCTATTGTTCAAGATTTTGTCTAAAAGTTTACTTTGTATGTCCAGCAGAGATATTGGTCTGTAATTTTGAACCTGTTTTTGTGACGTAAAAGGGCTTTGTAAGGAATATCATGTGTGCATGTTTGAAGCTGTCAGGAAAATATCCTGCTGAAATGGAGTTATTGAATGTGTACGGGAGGTATCTGAGCATGTTTTGGGTAGTTTTTTTAATAGTAGTGTGGGGATACCTGTTGGTCCTGGGGCTTTTTGTTTAAATGATCTTAAAGTCTGAAGGAGTTCATCTAAGGTAATTGGTAGGAACTGTAGAGGGTCTAGTCTATTTATGTTGCCAGTGTAGAATGGTGTAATTTGGTGTGCTATGTTGTTCATGTGCTCCTTTATTTCATTTATATGGTCGGTGTCAAAATCTTCTTCGTCCTGTTCTGAAAATATGTTCTTCCAGTGTTGGCTGAAGATGAGTTCTTTTTCTTCGGGTGTATGTAATTCTTGGCTATTGTGCTGTAAGTGCGGTATTTTTTGCTCGTCATTTGAGCTTATCATTCTTTTTATCGATCTCCAGAATAATTTAGGATGGTTTTGTCAATTTATTCTTTGAATTAGTAAGTTCCATACCTGCGAGTAGTTATTTTTGTAGATGGTTTGCAATTCCCTACAAAGATTTAAGAAAGTTCTGTGTAATTCTCTAAATGGACCATTGTTGCGTATGTACTCTATTATGTGTTGATATCTTACTTGGATGCGTCAGGTTTCTTGGGTGGGTTTAATGCCAGGAATTGTTCTGTGGGTTATTGTTGGTATTGCAATTTGTGAAGCTTCCTGAATGTGTTTGTTCCATTTATCCAGATGCTCATCCACTTCTTCTAAGGATGGCTCGTCTTGCAGGTGTGGAGTTACTCCAGTAAATTGTCTATATTTATTCCAATCTGCTGTGTGAAATTATTTCCTTGGTTTAATCGGGATTTGAATTGGGTTTGCTGTAATGGTAGCTATAATAGGGATGTGATCAGATGGTGTAATCGGTCCAGGTTGAAAATATATGTTATGGAAGGCTTGTGGGTTTTGTAATGAGATATCCGGTGAGGTAGAACTTCTATGAATTATCAATGTGGGAAAATATGGTCCAATATGATTGCATTTCTGTCTTTCGATTAAGTAGTACAAGTTTTTTCCTCTGTTGTTGCCGTACGTGTGTCCAAGGGCTGTGTGTGCTGCGTTAATATCACCTATGAAGTATACCGGGTTTTGTCTATTGAAAAGTGTATGGAAGTCTGCAAAATGGAGATAATCTGTTCTCGGTGGGGTCTATGTTGTGCCTATTGTTACTGGACCTTGTAGTGATTCAAAGGTTACGGCCAGCATATCTGAGTAGAAGTTGTCGTGTAGTTTGAACGGTACGTTTTTCTTTATTGCAATGGCAGCTCCTGCATGTATTTCATTATTCTTATTTGTGCAAAAGGTGTTGTAGTTAAATATTTTAATATGGTTGTCTCCTGTTACACTGTGACTGTTTATCAGTATGACGTCTGAATCTATTTGATTGTACATATTTGTCAGGGAGATCTTATTTGTTTTTCAATATTGTACATTGTGTTGTAATATTGTTAATTTTTGTACATTCATTTAGTGGAAGCACCCTTTTTAGTTTTTTTTGTTGCTGTAAATAGTGATTGGTGTCTTGGAAGTGCTCTGAATTGGTCATGAGATAATATGTTAATTTTTGTTCTTAGGAATTTTATTCTTTTGGAAAATATGTATTCTAGTAGTGCTGCAGAGTTCATTTCCTGTACTGAAAATTTGAGTCCTTTGTCTTTCTCTTTACTAAGTTCTCCTATGTACCATTCTTAATCTGGATCTTCTGGGATGGGTGATCTATCTTGAAGGTTACGGTAGAGTTTTATTGGAACGTTGTGTTTGCCGTCGATTGATATTGTTGAGTGCTCCATCTCGTCGCTGATTCTTCTTTTTTGTCTTTGTTCGATTTCTGGGTCTGCGTCTTCGGTGTGGGTGTCCATGGATGTTTCCTGGGCTGAACTAGTGTAACTGGTTGTGTTGGTTCGGAGATTTCTTCATCTGCGTTACCACAGTAGAAATTAA
Organism: Platorchestia sp. MABIK; assembly: GCA_014220935.1. NCBI lineage: Eukaryota > Metazoa > Arthropoda > Malacostraca > Amphipoda > Talitridae > Platorchestia > Platorchestia sp. MABIK. Next base: position 42,366 of record JACJUY010007635.1, read on the forward strand.
ATATGGCTGTTGAATCTCGATCAGGAAACGTAGTATCGATGTCAAAGTTGTCTTTGAGTAATTTAGTTAATATTTCTCCAAATTCCCCCTCGCGCCATCCTGTCCTTGTCGCGGGGAGGGGGCTTGTGTGTTCAATGAAGCCCAAGGCTATGCTGTCCCAGGTT